>OZ010696.1:835311-996106 GCA_963932265.1 Thymelicus lineola
CTTCTCCGAAGGGTATATATATGGAAGGCTTGATGTCAGATTTGTTCTCTGGGAGGAACCGGTCAGGATTGAACTTCTCGGGTTCTGGATAAAGCTCAGGATCGTTATGCATGCCGACCAGATTCACGTATACTGGGGTACCAGCCTTGATCGTAAGTCGGTCATCCACCTTGTAATCATTGAGGGCTACGCGGTCCAGATAGCCGATGATTGGGTATTTTCTGAGGCCCTCTGGAAAACAATTTAAAATTATACTATACTAGTACTCTGCCACGTTTGCTCGCGTTTTCCGGACTAATAAGTACCTTATGTCCTAATTAGGGTTGCCAGATAGTCGGGATTCTTCTGGATTGTCCCGACATTTCACAAAATGTCCAGAGTCCCGACAAAATATAAAATATCCCGAAAATTCACTCGATTCCACAGAACGCGTTTGCCGCACACGCACTAGCCTTTTTGTCGATTTTTGTCCCAACAAATCCCGACTTTTTGAACTTTTGTCCAGGTATTTTATTTGGCCATCTGGCAACCCTAGTCCTAATCCAGATCATGGTCAACCTAAGTGCTAAGTTTGTGGAAATCCATTTAGTAGTTTTTGTGTGTAAAACTAAAAAACATCCTCACAAACTTTCACATTAAATGTAGGGAACATATCTTTGGAACGATCTCTACAGCTAAATAAAATGTAATAAATTGTTTCTAAATGACTTCCTACTTAGCCGAATTTAGTTAATAATTAATTTATAATGGGAAAGGTCACATATTTCTCTTTTTATCTACTTACCGTAGATCACGCAGTTAAGGTACGTAAGCTCTGACAGATCACCGGTTCCCAGTAAATCGTCGCCATATTTTTCTTTTGCTTCCTGTAGCTCTTTATACAATTTATCCTGGAAAACATATGTAGGGTTCTTATCCTTAAATTAATATAACCTGCATTGAATATGTATAGTCAATACAGCAGTTTTTGGCAACGCATCTGTGATGCCTTTTGTATCGCTGATGTCCATGGGTGAAGATAGCCACTTACCATCAGGTGGATCATCACCTCGTTTGTCAGCTTTCTGTAAAAGAAACCCAAAATATGATCAAGAATACAATAACAACAATAAGACATTTAAAGGAATAGCGTATAGTATAATAGTTCTCCAATATTTAATGCAACATCTGAGGATATTTTGGGTTGTGAAGATCTATCAAACAATAAGTAGGTATTATGTAAATCCATACAGTGGCTTGGAAAATACGGGCGAATAAATAAATACGTGCGAAAAAATATAACAGTAATAAAAATATAGTAATATTGCACCTGCATTTCAGGGTTGAACGCCAGTTCATACATGATAAAGGCCAATGCAGTAGCCGTGGTGTCAAACCCACCTTGGACAAACACGGCAGCCTGAGCTACCATCATATCTTCTGACATGTCCAGTTCTGAAAATTAAAACTTTATGAATATTAAAACAACAATATTTCGTTTAGAATTAGATATTACTGCCAAATTGTTGACTGAACAGGCTGTACACCTATCAACTAAGCATGGATTATGGGTTACACAGACTTCTAAATATGTACTTGCGATAAAACTAAGCAAAAATTTTACCACCTCCAAAAATAAAAACTACAAAATGATAAAAAAAGTGAAAAATAATTAATGAAAAACTGAACTACATTTTCGAGGACACGTAGAAAAAGATTGAAGTGACAGTTAACTTATCTCATAGCAATTATTTCCTTCCAATTATTACCTTCACTGCCCTCCTGTTTTATCTTAATCAAAATATCGAGGAGATCTCTCGGATCTGTAACTTTGTTCTCCAAGCCACCTCGCTGTTCAATAACCGCTCGTAACATTTCTCTCATGTTATTGGCACATTCTGGTGGAAACAGTGTGATCCTGTGTTAAAATGTGATATATTATTATAAATTTAGTACCTACTTATTTAAATACTTTCTAAGCAAAGAATATACAGTTCTGAGGTTACGTGAGTGAATATTTATAATAAAAAATCATAACCTGAAGACATCTGCAAGCTCTGGGATGAAGAAACCGCAACACCAAGCTGCTCCTCTGAATAAATCAAAGTGCATGAGAGCCGCGGTGATGTCTTTAATTGAACTTGTCCCATTGAGGGTAGCATCAGACACCACGCCAAATGATGAGGTCCCGATAATGTCCGTAGAGTAATCAGTCATGATTTTCTGCAAAAGTTCAAATAAATATTTATGAAAATTAGGTAATATAGTTAAGTGAAGTTTTCGAAAAATACCTTGAGATAACGGTCTTTAAATGCGGTTGTCAAACCAAGTAGAAGGCCTAACGGTGGCAAGAAATACTTCGACATTTAGGGTGACACATCAACCAATTTGTACGGGAGCAGCGTGGTGGAGTATGCTCTAGGCCTTCTCAAGAGAAAAGACCTGTGGGCCGTTTTTGGAGGTAGAAGGCTTGAAGCCATTATGGAGAATCAAGATAAAATCACTCACCCTCAAGTCTATAGGCGTAATTTTCTTCCTTTCCATCTCAATTCGTTCAATGAGCGCCTTCGACTTTTGAATCATAATTGTTTGAACTCCTCGAAGTTTGGAGCTTGTGAAGAGAACTGTTAGACGCTTTTTAATCACCGTCCAGAGAGGATCCTGAAAGAATACTTTGATATGCATTTAAAATTCCTGTCTCAATTTACATTTATAGACATAAGAAAAACACTTACGTTAAGTGTAAACAAGTTAAGACGACCAAGCGGGTCAGAGGTTCCAGATGTGGCAAATCTGTTTCTGAAGTTGGCTTGGTCTCTTATCATAATGTTTTTGGCGACATCTGGTGAGTTCACGACGAGGCCTGGCCGCCAGAATACCCAAATACCCACATAGGGCTCCTTAAAGGTATCGTATATTCGTCGAAACCATATCGCCTAAAAATGAAACGATTTCAAATAATTTTTAACAGACGAAAAAAAAAGGAGGAGAATCACAATTCGACACGTATATTTTTTGTTTTAAAATTAATCATCCAGTTTAGAATGACCTTTCGTCACAATAATTATACCTCATACTCGTTATATTTCCGTCAATTCTTATGCAATTTTTTTGTAATTTTTTCACATTTTCCCAGATCTACCACTGATTTTTAAAATGCGCTTTAGCATCCAGGCAAAGAAACGATGAAAGTAACTCGTTGTCCTAATAACAAAATTATGTAGTTCTTTAATAAATAATTAATTATTTAGTGTAACTTACATTACTTTCTCTTAGTAAGAAGGTGAGATTGCCGCAAAAGGGGTTTGGCGGCATGTGAGGAATACCACGCTTCGCCCAGTACTGCTTCAGTATAACCCATCGCACGTAAACGTACGTCAGAGGGAATAAAATAACTGTTGCCAACACAATGAACAACATTTTAACTATCTGAAACGCATAAAGATTATTATGTCTGGCTAGTAGTCACGGACAAAAACAATCGAGTTTTGATAACTTAATTTTGATTTTTTAAATATTGTCAAAAATATGAGTCTCATTAAGTCGTCTGCTATGTATGTAGAAGGGAAAAGGAAAAATGTATGATCGGCATTGGAACTTGCTTACGTGAACACGCCTTTACAATGAACGATTTAGTTTTGATGCCTCGCAAGATGGCCTTGACCACCTTGACATTAGAAATTAGAAGCGAATCCAAAATGGCGGCACTTATCATTTCCTCTCAATTGCACGTTATTCCTGTCTTTAGTCACATACGTCGGTATAGCAGTTACAGCACGCAAAAAATATAATCAGCCTGGATCTGCCTACACGATGTCTCAGACGCGCTCCGTTCTTTCTAAATCCATTGTTAAATTGTTATCCAAAGGATTTCCACCAGTATTGAATGTAATATTCAATTTTAATAACGTACTCAACCTAATAATTGATCCTTGTTAGTAACACTATCGAATGGTGTAATAATACAGGATGTGTTTTTTTTCTCAAAATCAACGGGTTTCGATTCCTGGCTAAAAGTGTTGTTTTTTCAAAAATATAATGATGCAGTTTTAGTTTTCATCAAAATCGGCCCCGAGACTCCTTTGAGCATATTTCGTTATTCCTCGTAGTTTCGGATTTGGCCTTCCACGCACATTTGGAAAATTTACCCTGAATATAAATACATACATACATAATAATACGTATACCTATAAAGGTATTTATGACATTATGACGAATTGTGGTGGTTCATATTGTAAAAGATTTCTTTCGTTATTTTGTGAAATAATTATTAAGTTCAGTTGGCGTTATTATTCTTTTAAACAATAATTCCACTTCTCGTTCATAAAACCGGTTTATTTGTAGAATAACCTTGACAAGTGCGAGTTAACCTCACTTGGAGTCAAAGTCAAAGTCAAAGTCAAAATATTTTATTCATATAGGTATCACTGATACACTTATGCACGTCAGTGGGTTCATTACTTTGATTTTGTATTTACCGTTATATTTCTATTTTATTTATTTTTGGCGTTTTTTTAAGACCATAGAGTTCTTATAGGTTTTCCTATAATATTTAAGTAAAGAAATTTTCTCTGTATTTTCTTTAAATTTTACGTCAGTATTTTTGATATAATATTTTTGAGATAAGGGTCAATTTTTGGCTGTAATTTTCGTTCTCTCTTAAATAATTTTAAAACTATCCATTGTATAACTATAACAAAAATATATTTGAGATCCTTACAGCAAGCCCTATTATTTGACATACTACACGATACGGTTTGAAAAACAGTTTTTTTTAATTTTGATTTCGTTCTTTTTTTTCAAAATTCAATTATTTATTTTATACCTTCTACTTTGGGTCATAAAAGATTACATGAGTACCAAGTTTCAACTCATTTGGTCCTGTAGTTTCGGAGTAAATTTACTTTGAACGGCGGTCGCCCTGACGCACGAGTGATTCTATAAGGGTTCCGTTTTTGGTTTTTTCGTACGGAACCCTATGTGTATTATGTACAGTAACAAAATATTCTCAGGAATAAGTGACGACGCGATGTTCATAACAGTGATCTTATCAACATCATTATCATAATTTGAACAACCTCAGATAATTTTGGTAGTCTGACTAATTAACATCAATAAAATTAAAATGTCTGTCTGTGATTTCAAAATAATTGTTTTCTCAAGTGATTATAGTTGGATTACTTTGTCAGCGTGATATAAATGTATAGGCATCCATACAAAATTTCAACTTTCTGGTAATAAGGATCTGGTCTCTGACAGAATATAGATATACCTACATTATATCTAGTAGTATAGTGACAAGGACATGATGCGCACGGACGGACGGACGGACGGACATGTCGCGATGCGATATGTGACAAGCAAGAAAGGTTCTTGGTGACAAGAATGCGATATGTTTACTTTATTAAATTTGCTTTTACTTTATTTACTTTAAATTTCGGTAAAACTATATTCGGTAAAAATTGAATCGCCTCAGTATAACTGACGTTTTAAGTCGCTACAAAAACAAAAAATATTTTTTTGGCATTGTTCTTTAAAAAAATGGTTGTCTGTAAAGTCGGTTTACGGACGGTAGTTTAACGTGTCAACGTCATGACAAAACATTGATGAAGTAGTGCTCGAATATAATATTATCTCTGGAAATTAACTTATAATTAGAAACTTTTATCTTTATACTACAACGCCATCTAGAACTCCTGAACTAAACTATTTTTTCAGCAAGTTCCTTTCTGACTTAATTGTGTATATAGTTTTGTTCATAGATGGCGCTTTCTCCATTGTTCACTCGCTCGCGGAACGCGACAGATGTGATGTGTCATGATTTTTCGTGCGTGCACCCGGCCGGGGCGCGGCGTTCCGTTTTAATAGACGTTATCACGTCAAAAATCCAAAAGAAACACAAGAGAGCACATTCACATAATAACAAGATTAACGAAATGATCAGTCATTCATTTATTGCACTGTCGCTTTGTGCTACTTTCCATTTCACTCGTTTTTGACAAGTACCTACTCTCTAACTCTAGATCAAATTGACGGGAATTGTCTTCCATAATACTCAATTTTATTGAACTTATTTTTGTCATTAATTCAAAACGCGTCTCCTGGATTTAATAAAAAATATTTTAAAAATTCACACGAATCCCTGACTACATCTCTCAACTCACACCAATATCAAAATCGGGTACCTTAGATCTGTAGCCAACACAAAATGTCTCCAAGCCACATTATCACACCTTAAGATAGTCAATGATGTATTGGTTTAGCAAAGTCAAACACTATCTACAATTTTGTTTATAAGTAAGTTGATTTCATTTATTTGATAAAATATGTGTTACGTGGGTCATAGGATTACATTTAGGTACATATAGTTTAATGTTTTTTTTTATGTTTTGAGCAGGCAAACGAGCAGACGGGTCACCTGATGGTAAGTGATCACCGCCGCCCATGGACATTAGCAACACCAGGGGCGTCACCAACGCGTTGCCGGCCAAGAAGATGACGATAGACCCGCTTCTTGAAGGACCCCATGTCATAGCTTAGAGGAAACACCGATGCAGGTAGTTTGTTCCACAGTTTACACGTGCGAGGTAGAAAATGACGTGAGAACCGGACTGTGGACGAACGCCAGGTATCCAGATAGTGTTGATGGAACCTGGTACGTGGTGTGCGGTGACGAAAATTAACTGCAGGTAGTAAGCCAAACAGTTCTTCAGAACATTCCCCATTATACAGACGGTAGAATACGCAGAGAGAACCTACATCTCTCCTCAACTCAAGCGATTCTAATCCGTCTGTAAGCTTGGGATCGTCGACAAGACGAATGGCTCGCCGCTGAATTCGATTGAACGGATCCACTTGGCCAGCTGGGGCTCCGGCCCAAAGGTGGGAGCAGTACTCCATGTGTGGTCGAATTTGCGCCTTATAGAGCATCAACCTGTGCTTAGGCGTGAAGTACTGCTTAGCTCAATTGAGCACTCCAAATTTCTTTGCGGCTAGTTTGGCCTTACTAACCAAGTGGTCCCGAAACTGAATTTCAATCGAAATGTCGACACCAAGGATCCCAATACTTTTAGAGATGTTAAGAGGAATGTTCTGGAAATGTGGTGCTATGACAAACGGGGTTTTTTTAGCGGTTAACGCGCAAACTTGTGTCTTCTCGGGGTTGAAATGGACTAAATTTAGTCTGCCCCATTCCGAGACCCGCTCCAGAGATGTCTCGACTTCAGACACAAGTTTTATCCTCTTCTCCTCAATCTGCACCCGAGAAAGATTTGCTCGGCCTGTGTAACGGGCGTCACCGGTACTGTCATCAGCATAGCAATGAATATCGCCGATGTCCAGCATATCATTGATAAGCATGATGAACAGTGAACATTGATAACTATCAACATGACCCTGACAGAGCAAACAATTCATGTGTTCATTTACATTTTAGTTTAGTTACATAGTATTTCTTTATATAATTTTGGTTAAGTCAATAACTTGGTGTAAAAAAATAAGATTCAAACCTTTATCAATTATCAATTCGTGACGTATATTTTTGAGATGGATTAATAAACAATAGTATATTTACTAGCCCATTATGTCCCCAAAAGAATAACATAAATATGTAAATGTACATACCAAAACTTATGCATCCAAAATTACATACACGCAGAACTATAAATAAACAAATTATTAATACGTACTGCCTTGCCCTCCGTCCTAAAATATATTAAAATACGATTTTGACCACAGATAACACATTTGAATCACACAAGCTTCTCTTTACGCGTATGGAGTGCAAATGTAAATGTGAACAAAAGACGAAAACCAGTTTCAAGGGCGCGAATTAAATTGATAAGTAATCATATCACATGTCATTATTTCGCGATATTTATTGTGTTATGTTTGACATTGTACCATGATGTATTTGACCTTCGACAATGATCACTGGGTGTTGAAGTGGTGAAGGGGGGTCGGAAGCCAAATTTTGTCGAAGTTTTTACTTTACATTGTATTGTGTACAACGCCCACGATCCCAGCCGAAACACGATGAGACGTTAGACAAGACGGTGGTAATTAGCCAGACGGTTTTAATGTAAAGATGATTGTAGATTGCGAGTCAAGATCTTGCTCTCAGAAACTCAACTGAGAGGATTTCTCCGGGGCAATCGGTTTGCATCCAATTTTACGTCTATAGGTTCCGGTATGAAAATCTTTACGCCACAAGAGTTGTCACATCAATGAACAAAGTATTATTTAACTTTGTATTTGCTAAACTCTGTAGAATACAAACCTTCGTAGTGGTACTTTTACAATGTGGTAAGATTACTGGCTGTCCAACATTGAATCATATGTCACCTGCCACTCATGGTTATCTGTAGCTAACCAAAGACTGTTAGTAGGTCCTATTAGCAAACTTTAGTAAATATCTTATTTTGTCCTACTCGAAGTCCACAGATGCGTTGCTATTCCTTATTACAGATGGTCGCCGCTTGTATAACTAAGCGTTACCGGCAATCAACACCCTTCCAACCGTAACAAAATTGCTTAACACAATTGTTACACAATTGTTGGTGGTGGTACTGCCGAGGGCTAACAATAGGGTTTCTATCTCCTCCAAGTCCTCCATGAGTTTAAGTTAGCATTTAATGTAAGTAAGAAATACTTTCCTTGAAAATTCCTTACTGTCTTCATGAACTACTCCAAGTACTTGCTAAAGCTATGGCGACTATGGCGCAGTGTGAGTTTCGAAAGGTGTTTACAAAAACCTTCGAAGTAATGAAGCATCCATCGCGCCGACGGAATGAATGAAAGATAAATGAGGGTCCCCCACGCGATAAGCTCCCTCCACGTCCGAATCCTATTTGTCATTGTTTACAACGCTTTGTTGTTCAAATTGTCGCGTTTTATTAAAATAAATCAGCCTTCTAAAAAAGATCTATTGGTTTGGATTTAAAAACTCGCTCTGAGTCTATTTGTATTCAAGACTTTTTTTATTAGATCTCGTCTAATTTGAAAATTAACGCCTCTACTATAAGTTATTTTTACAATTTTTCATTTATTATAACTTCAAGTGCTTCAAGTACTACCTACTTCAAATCCTTCACTCAATCGCTGCACAGCGTTTGCATTAGTTTTAATATTTATAATATACTAGGAAATCGCCCTCGCTTCGCTTCGGAAAAAATAGTAAAAAAAATATAATATAGCCTATGTCACTTGGGGATAGTGTAGCTTCCCAACAGTGAAAGAATTTTTCAAATCGGTTCGGTAGTTTCGGAGCCTATTCAATGCAAACAATCAAATCTTTCCTCTTTATAATATTAGCATAGATTATCACAGAAACAATAATTTTCAAAAATATAAATAATTCTATTCACGGGTCTGCTTTGTATCCATGGTTTTCATTCAGCACTTCCCAATACGATAGCGCTTCACCGCCTATCTCGTCGATGTACGGTTTTCTTACCGATGTGGATGGATAACGATAAATGGATAGGTCGTTTTACGTCGCTGCCTATTCGATGAAACCGCTCTTATTTTTTATGAATCAAAATATATCTTTCGAGGGCTACCTTTCTCATTTTACGATCTTGCGGAGTGAAGGACGATGTATACCTAAGCCATATCTGTCGTAGCTTGTCGGCCGGCGGTAACCAGGGCTTAAACAAGATAAGGGTTAACTTTAGCTTTTTATTAGCCGCAAATCAAAGATTAGTTTTTTACCAACACGGATGATACTAATAATTTAGGGCCTTATTATGCTGGCAGTTTGCGAGCGTTTTTAAAGAACGAGCGCGCAACCAAGACGTCGCGGACGCGCAGCGCTTTCGCCTCGTCTGCTTGTAGTCGCTCTTTCAATACAATAGGCAGTTTTGTTGTTGTCAGAAGTGCTTGAGATTTGAGTTTGAAGTGTAGGTATTATTGTAGTGTGATCGGTGTAGTGAAACAAAATATAAACGTGAATGTGTTGTAGCTCTTTTCGGAACAGAATTTTTGGTTGATTTGTAAGGGCATGACGTATCTATATTTTTTAAATATCATTGTAGCTGGTCTACGGGTGTGAAGACTATGAGGCTCACGAATAGGACGACAAACTTCTGTTTTTCCAAACAAATAACAACTGATATTCACACCTAATACTAACAGGGCCTAAGTACTAACTGACTGTAGTCACTCCTACACTGATATATAGATCTGATCGAGGTTTGACTCGAAAATACATACAACTTTTTTATTTTACAACAATGGATGAATTCTCATATAACAGTACCTTTCAGGGTACAAATATTATTTTAATAATATTTATAATTTACTGAAAAGAACAAAATAATATTAAAGCAGACGAGGCGAAGCGTAAAATCTAACGCGCGTAAAATCCTTTGTGGTCCGTCGCGGTGCGCCGCCGCCGTACAGTCGTAGTAATGCAATACAAAAGCGTATGACATCGTTTGTATGTAAGTACTTAGAACTTTGTGAGGTAGTGTTAGAAGATGGAATAGTTAGGAGATGGAATTATCTTATATTATACTTGTAACCCGTCATCGCTTCGCTTCGGGTACCTATTAAATAAATTAATGTTTCAGCGTTAGCAATGAAAGCGCCCTAAATTTATTATATTTGTTTGAAGCAATATTTTTTGTTTGTCCAACATGCGTGTATTATAAAGCAACCACCCATAATTGTCCCACTGCTGGGCTCGGGGTCTCCTCTCACAATGTGAGGGGAACAGGCCATAGTCTACCACGCTGGCCAAGTGCGGATTGGTAGACTTCACACACCTTTGAGAACATTATGGAGAACTCTCCGGTGTGCAGGTTTCCTCACGATGTTTTCCTTCACCGAAGCAAGTGATAATTAACTTGTAATACGCACATAATATTTGAAAATTAGAGGTGCGTGCCAGGATTTGAACCCGGGCCCCCGCGTTCGGGAAACCAACGTTCTAACCACTAGGCTATCACTGCTAATGTATTATAAACCTTACCTAAATAATAATGAACACCGCATCTAAATAAGTTGGGTAGTTTAAAATCTAAGCCTACAGACGCGGGTAGAGACTTCGTTTTATACAATCTATACTAAAATTATAAAGCTGAAGAGTTTGTTTGTTTAGTTGAACACGCTAATCTCAGGAACTGTTGGTTTGAATTGAAAAAATATGTTTGTGTTGAATAGTTCATTTATCGAGGAAAGCTTTAGGCTTTATAACATCACGCTGCGACCAAAACGAGCGAAGCAACAATGGAAAATGCAAAAACGGCAAAAACTATTCCTTTTTGAGAGCTGTGGTTGCGTGAGCTGCGTAAACGGTTTAAGTTAGGCAAAAGTCATGTAAAACAAACTAAAAAGGTAAAAAACAAGCTCAGTTTAGTTTAAAATGTTGTTAAAAGTAATACTGAGCAACTACACCATGGCAGGATTAACTGCCGACAAACTAGCTTACAGTTCGGCAGAACTTAAATCTTTATTTTGTCTTCATTGGTAAATAAATTAAATAACAAAAATAGCTCTTTTGATAGCAGAAGGGCTTTTTTCTTTTTAAATTTATAAGTACTAGTTAGTTTCCACTGTAAAAGGTTTAGACAGCTGTTGATAAATCATTCCGTGTGTTCTCTTACGAAAAAGAACAATTCTAATGAGAGGTCTACGCAATGTGCGTGATCTCCGAAACTTGATGAGGGTATGAAGGCAGCTAATAAACTGATCCGTTATTATTTATACCCTCAGGCTGCCTAAACTGGAAACTAGGGATCCTGCAATGTTTATATTTTAGTCCTAGAGTATTTGGGTTGTAATTCAGACGGTTTGTTTTATGGCAGAAGGGGCGCAATAAGGTCGGGTATGTCTCGGGTGAAGAAAATTTTGATAGCCTCTAGAGTCTAGTCTCTAGTTAGATTTAAGCTAGGCAATACAAGATTTTTAGACAAATGACTGGCGAATGGTTAGTTTAGTTACACCACGTCTTCATATCTGATCAGCATCCTTTTCTCATCTGTTGGTTAACCGATTTTCCTTTTTTTAATTGGTAGCTACTAACGTGCTTTATATTTAACACTTTACAATGAAAACGATAAATGTGCAAGCGAGGCACCTGATGGCAGGGTTACCAGATGAAAAAATCAAAAGTCAGGAGAAAAGGCCTGATTCCCATTGAAAAATCCTGAGATTTTTTACAGTTTGAGAATTTTCTCCGAAACCGAATGACGGTGTCTTCAGTTCGAGCTTTACTTTTGATTCAATATAATTTGAAAAGTTTAACATGTTAATTTATAAATTGTTTATTTATAAATGAATAATTAAAGAAAAAAACCTTAATTAAAAAGGTATTTTCACTTATCAAGTATGACAAAACTGATTAAGTACCTATTTGGATAAATAGGTATTGGTTTTAACTGTGTAATTATTACAAAAGGAGGATTATTTTTAATTTGTGTAACTTCTTGTCAAAGAGAACTTAATAATCCTGAGATTTCATGAGATTTGGAAAATCCAGCCGCAATCCTGAGAAGAGTTCAAAAATCCTGTGATCTCAGTAGGTACAAATCCTGAGATATGGTAACTCTACCTGATGACTGATGATAAGTGGTCGTCTATTTACATCAGCCACTCTATCACTGATGTGCTGCCGTCCAAAAAAGAGTTAAAAATGATTTATTCAATTTAAACATTCGGCAAGTTGAAGACATTCCCTATTGTGGAGTACCTATACCTTGCAGTATCCATCCTATTTCGAAATGTAAAGTTAAAAAAATTAAGCTACATCGCGATTTTATTTCAAGGTCAACATTAAACGAAAGAGAAACAATCACTTACCGGTTAAGTAGAAATAGGATGGAAGTAAAGTTACAAGTAAAATTGCTCCCTCGTAACGTATGAGATCGTATTTTATAACAGCCACGCCCTTTCAACAAACAAATAGGTGCTTCGGAAGATTTATGTAGTATTCCACTGTTTGTGTCATAGATATACGTGTGAAAGAGATAGATTAACTTTTTTGTAGTCTTATTGATCTGTACACATTCTGATGATGAAAAAAAATAATAAAAAAAAACCCGACTGCGTAAAATAAACTTAAAAAACAAGCCCAGTAGCAGTCGGAATCCGTTTAAATACAAGGCTGCTTGAGAAAAAACAAACAAGATTTGATTGGTTGAAGAATAATAGGTCTACGTGCAATATTGCAACTAAACTATAATTTATAACTATAAAAAATGCAAACGTTCGTTTTTTTATTCATTTAAATACACAGGTAATTAATATTCAGAAGTATAAAACACTTTTCATCCAATAAACAAATGGGTGAAGGTCGAGCCTAGTTCGTGTTTTCGATACACGTTTGAATAGAAAAATTCAGTATGTACCTTCCTTACCTACCCATTTTAGCTAGAAAATTACGGATCTATTATATAATTTAGAACAACACTAAATAATTTCATACCACAGTAACATGATGACTCCAGAACTTTCAACGATTTGTTTGCCCGCAAGGTGGCCCAATAATTTATTTCCAGGATTTTTGTTGATATCAAATGGTTGGAGATAAATATGAAGGCAACTTGACAGACGTGATAGATGCTCAGGATCTGTTACATTATTGTTTACCGGCTCTGGCTTAGCTTACTAGAGATCATGAGTGATCGACCAAGATAAACATCAGGCTTAAATCTGATGGTTTTTTTAGATAAGCTTCCAAAATTCGGCGAAGGAAAACATCATAAGGGAACATCCATAACTGAGTGTTTATTTTATTTTCAAAGGGATTATAATGCGAATAGCAAACGATCGAAAAGACAAGTCAGCTGATGCCTGTGAACATCAGACTAAAACCTATGAAAAATCGGCACTGGCCCTCAAGCCCCTAGTAACACAGCAGTTCGTTTGATGGCTTCCTCAAGCACAAGGAGGCAAGGTTCTGGACGTATGCTTATCCGTAAGCACCTGAATGATGGACAATGACCTTACCCGTCTCATTGGGCGAGGTCATCTATCATTCCTGCATCTTTTGACCCTTTAAAAAAACTCTGTTTTTTATAGAAATAGCCGGCAAACTACCTGATGATCTGCTTGATGGTAAGTGGCTATCGACACCAGCAACGCCAAAGGCATGACTGATGCGTAAGCTGATGATAATACGCGATAATATGAGTAGGATTTGTTTCAGCGAAGAAATGATTCATATCTAAGATCCAATCATTTTACCTCCACGAGACGGGCACGTAACAGCTCGTCAGTATAAGCTTGAAATACGGCAAAAGAATTCCGACGAAGCGAGTAAATTGCGCCGACATACCGACATGATCAAGGAAATTGGGCCCCTGCATTTGTTGCTCATATCTTCCTGAGATAAACTAGTTTTGGAACGTGCTACGTTTTCATCCACAATTTTTTCGCGTTCTTAACAATAAGGATAGATGGCTTGAGCGATGTTTACGCAAGGGATACGTCTTCAAATGCATACGCATATTCGCTCATGATACACATCGTTCTAGAATGTCTTGGGTTGCTGATGGCATGCACATAAGCAAAACACGTTATATTGGTGTTACACGAATCTGCACAAATAAATAAAATTGGAGTGTCTGTTTGTAATTTTAAAATAACCGCTTTTTACTAAGTGCATTTGGTGCATACATGGTACACCATGTATACCAAAACAACACTTTTTACAATTTTTGTGTGTCTGTCTGTCTGTTTCGGCTAATCTCTGAAATGACTGGACCGATTTTTACGGGACTTTCAGGTAGCTGATGTAACAAGGAGTAACTTAGGCTACTTTTGCTTTAGAAAAAAAGGAACGCTATACGAAATTCGCCGGGTCAGCTAGTTTAAACTAAATGTTTAGATATCTGTTATAATGAAATTATTAATTTCCAATTGTCCATACTAATAAATACCAAATAAATGCTTTTTATACTGGTCACGTAACCCCGAGCACATCTTACCAATGTGGATCGTATTCAAAGAAACATGTCAAGTGCGAGTTAGACTTGCGTGAAGAGGATTCTGTACGTTAATTTATCTATTTCCTATAAGTTGTTTTAAATCTAAATCAAATTTTTTGTACTAACTAAAAAATAGTATGTATAATGCCAGAAAAATATTTAACACAAACACACACACACGCATTAAATTAAACAACCGTTCTTAGAATATGTATAAATATTTCTTTACTATGTAAAATAGCCCTTAATATAACTTAAGTAACTAGCTGTGTAATCCATTTTTGGCCTTAGTATATATATTTTAATATTGTTTCTACTATTGTACCTGTAACGCTGTTGGATTGCCTAATAAACGATTAAATAAATAAATAATTGGAAAACATATGTATACTTTTTATTAATTTTCCTGTGATATTTAAGTAAAGAACTATTTTCTGTATTTTTTTTTCAGAACTCTAGATGCCAGTAGTTTCGTAGATAAGGGGGAGGAAATGGTCAATTTTTGGGTTTAATTTTCGTTCTTTCTTGAATAATTTTAGAACTATCCATTGTAGAACCATTTTAATCTTTTCATTTGATATACCACATGATACGGTTAGCAAAATATAATACTTTTTGTTTAATTTTGATTTCGTTGAATTTTTTTCAGTATTCATTTTGTTTACTTTATACCTTCGTCTTTATGTTACAAAAAAGTATGCACATGAGTTGATTGACCAAATGAGTTGAGAGAATTTCAACTCATTTGGTCCAGAAGTTTCGCAGTAAATTGGCTGCAAACGTTGGACAGACACGATCCTTTCCGTTTTTCGTTTTATTCGTACGGATCCCTAAAAATTGTCCAAACACTTTTGTCACAAAACCAAACACGTTTGTAACATATTACTGTATAACAAATTTTATCACGTGCTATCTTTTCTTTCGAAGTATGAATATTTTTTGTGTTGTATTTGGATTCCGTTCGCGCAAAGCTGAACCCTATACTATGCGTAAGAAGCTTTTTAACTAAATTACGTTTACAAATATCTATCAGAAAATACTTAATTATTCTACTTTACTGATTTAGCAGCGTGAGGGTCATCGCATTGACCCTTACGGTTGGATATAAAAATGGACGAAAGACATGAGAACCATATATTTTTATTTAATTTGATAAATTTTTGTGTGTAACATTTAGTGTCTGTGTGTGATTTTAATCCCTAAGTCTCCTCAAATAATCTAATCCTTTCAGTGTCACAATCTCATGAATAAATTAAGTAATAATCTTCTTAAAACCCTCGTAAGCCTTGAAACTACTAAGGACAAAATTTTCCTAAATAAGGTATGCACATGGTAATAGAGAACTCAAATTTCTTCTTATGAAAAATCATTCAAGTGACCTTATCTTTGAATTTGAAAAACTAACAGAACCCTGTTACGTGGTCGGTTCGCACTTGCCCAGATTTTAAACATTATAGCGGCCTGGGCAAACACGTCTCGGGTCAAAATTATTGAAATAGGCTCTATTTGTACCCAATCCGTGGCCGCTGTTTGATTTTTCTCGTGATTGTATTAAATATTCAAGGACAAGAACAACAAAATATCCAAGTAACAAAAGCTACAATTCTGTGGCCTTGTCTCACTGAAATAAACAATGAAAACTGAGTAACGGACGCGCTTTGAATTGCGCTAGAAACCTTTTTGAACGTAATGGAGGCCATACACGATCAAGTATACTGGATGCCGCGTCAAGTCTGCTTGACGCTTGATCAAGTACACTTGATCGTGTATGGCCTCCATAATAAGACAGTTTTAACATTCTATTCTATTCTATTCTATTCTAAACCTTTATACACAAAGTAATTAATGTATTCCTTTTCATAAGTCAGCTTACATTTAAAAGTGCCTTCCCAACGCCTTCATTGGAACCGTTTCTCATATGCCAACCACTAAAAAGAAATCTCTGCCGATTACACTCACAGACAATCACACATTTATACACACGTTATAATCAATGTAGTATGTTCAAATAATGTACCTACATACCACTTAAATTCGGCAAAATGTTAGACATATTTTATATTCTTTAGAAAATAATAAATATTCTATTCTACGTTATTTGAGGCTAACAGCATTTTGGAGAGTTGAAATCCTCTTAGCAATTTGCATATGGGTAGCCTATTAAAGTGTGATGCAAGGCTTCAGTAACGAGGGGAATACGTGGGGTAACCGCTTGTACTCTTAATTCACCTCGGTCAGTAGATTTAAGACACCTGGGTCAGTCAACCCAGGCGAATAAAACTGATAGCACCCGTTTGATGTCATCAAAGGACAATTTGAACAATCGTATGTTGTCCATGAACGAAAGAAATGCTAAACGACACTTTGACAATGTCACCGCAGACTACAATCGAATTATAGAGAACGGAACGAGCGTAGACAGGAAATATTATAAACGAACTAGTTTTCCAGCGCTTTAAAATCTACATGTTATATTTATAAACAGCAACCGCATCTGAAATAATTTTTACATATGGAAAATTCAGTTATAAATGTAGATTTTCATCAAATAATGAATTCAGGTAATTTTTTACTTATTTTTTATTTATTTTACATATTTACATCAATTTAATTTCCCCCATATACATAACAATGAATACTATAAAAATTATAACTAATTAATAATTAATACTTTACTTTGCTTACTTTCAAAATCGGTGACACTCAAGAAAACAGTCCGAAAAATATTTAACCAACAAATTCGAGATTATTTTTCAAAATAATAAGAGCCTATCGGACATGCTTGCTAACAAGTGAAAGAGACAACATAACTTTTATCACTGTCCATGTCCATGTTATTCGTCTATAGTACACAATGTCTACGAGATAGCCCGGGGCGGCCGGTATGGCGGCAGGGAGGGGGGGCCGCGGCGGAGAGCTTGTACGGAAAGTTGGTGACAAATTGCTCGCAGATTATCGTTCCGTAGCACTCAATCCCTCTGTTCTAAGTGGTGGACAAAATTACTTTTACAACTCGCAAAAAACTGCTGAGTTTTTCAAATTGAGTAATAGCCCCGCGATTAAATTGTGTTGCGGGTATACTTAAACGCTTCTACAGAATCTTACAAAGAATAAAATTAGATTGTAATAGTATTGAAAGAAAGGAAAAATACGTATTCAAGGAAACTTATTGTTCAACTTCCTCGTTAATTCTAAACACGGGTCTCTCTTCTTGAGGATTCCTCAAACACTCCACCACGCTTTTTCCTTTCTTTGTTAATTTTTCTAGGTTTCTATATTTTTATCTAATCGCTAGCTTATTAAAAACCTTCTTCATTCCTTATTACTTATAACTAACAGTGCGTCAACTTTATTTATATCTTATAATTAACATTATACCCATTAACATTATACCATTTATTATTTCTTATAATCTTAATGTTAATTAACTTTTAATTAACATTAAGATTATAGGAAAGAATTTGCATTATTTATGTTTGTGTACTTTCTGTTGGCGGTCCAGAATAAATAAATAAATAATTAACATGAACCATTACCATTTTATTATTGTAAACCCGCTGATAGCCCAAACATACTGAGTTTCACATTATTAGCAACAATCTAACAATGATAATAATAATAATAATAATACTGTTTATTTATCTCCACAAATTACATAAAACATCACATGAACAATTTTCAAAAAGGGTCCATACATTAACAGTAATTTGTGGGAGATCTGGTGTCTAAACTAAGCCGAAGCCTGTAATATAGATCACCAGGCCCACCAGGCCCCCCTCACAATATGCAAGTGTTCATAGACTGGACATTTAAAAAGTAGTGTATAGGAGTTTTATTATATTTATAAATGGTTTTGGAGAAGTTAATATGAGAATAAGAATGTAGCTCCTTGCACGGGAGCATGTGTGTGTGTGTGTGTGTGTGTGTGTGTGTGTGTGTGTGTGCGTGCGTGTGTGTGTGTGTGCATGTGTGTATGTGTGCGTGTGTGTGTGATCTAACAATGATAATAAATGTGTTAAAGATAGCAATATTAGAATCAGACTGCAATGAGAATGAGATGATGAATGAGAGCACTTTTTAACAACTGAATCTTCTAATTCAACCTTTTTTCTAGGAAGTAACCTCTGACAATGTTTTTGATCAAATCGGATTAACCATAATGGTTTTCAAGGGGAACCGTTAAGGTGGTATTAAAAATCCGATGGCTTATTCAAATTCGCTGCTGAACGACGAAAACAAGGGAGCTGCGAAACACGTAAATAACAGAATAATTGATTGACAAAGTTTTAATGGCTCGCATTTCGGCGCAAGGAATTGTTTTAAGAGTCAACATTTTACAGTAGGTACAGTCTAGAATCTCGATGAATTCACCAAAAACTATAATAATAATTTGTTACAATGAATTTATTGATATTTACTTATTCATACCTTATCCTGAGATTTTGTTAGATCGAATATTGAAAAAAGTGTTAAAATGTTTCTGCGCTATTATCTTTTTTCTAAAAAAATAAAAACATGAGAGGTGTCAAGGGACACCCGGATGGAACGAAGTTCCTTTCGATTAAGTATTGTTTTGTTGTACAGCGCCATCTCTGTAAAACTCTCTGAATCACGCTAGCGTGATTAATTAAGTTTTACAGATCACGCTAGCGTGATTCAGAAAGTTGTACAGTACAGCGCCATCTCTGTAAAAGTCACTGAATCACTTCAAAAAAAGTGTCGTCATTCGTAAAATCAAAAAGTGTCGTAATTTTCCGTCTAGCCCCCTTTCACAACGCGCGATAAGGAACTTCGTTCCAAAAATTCTATAATACTTTTTCCGTCACAGAGCTGAAACCGTCGATTTCACTCGTATTTTTCACATGTTTATAGCCGTTATGGACTATACGTGCATGCATTTATGGAAAGCCAGAGCATTGCATGGCTGTACTGACAGTCGTACCACAATACCGTCAAAAATATTGCCATTATTACCATAAATATCAGAAAAAATCATTTTCCAGCGGCGGCACTTGCAAAATATCATTTCCATAAGTAAAAAGAAGCGTGGAAGCTTCTCCGTGAAATCTTTTCCAACCGTTTAACAGCGAGGCTCGCGGTTTTTCCGGTAATTATGCCGAGGAATACCTTCCTATGTATAATTTAGCATTTCAATTGTGGGTAAATCTTTTCTATGTATAATTTTATAAGATTTATTATAATCCAAGGAGTCAACAGATCTCTGCTATGATGACTTGTCAAGGACAAGCATTTTCTAGCATTTCCCTACTACCAACTCACTCACTACCATAAGCCAACAGTAAAACACTTCAAGGGTTCCTAGCACCTCCAAACATTCATAGCAAGTTCGGGGGTTGATGTGGTGACAGCATACTACAGATCACCCGGTGACGTCACGCCAACCTGAATCACACTATCGAAGTTTTTCGCATCGCTTGCTTAAATACAATGTTCCGACTAGATCAGTTGGAGCTCAGCTCTCCAGGTATGTCGACTCACCTAACGAGAGATCTTATTTTGGTAAACCAATTACTTTACCTATTTTTAGAAAAGACACCCACTAACCCAATGATATCATAAGTAAAAAAGAGGCAGATAATGTCATAGGTGGAGAGCCCAGGGCCGCCAGACATCACTTATTTTCTGACGGATGAAATGTGGACGATTGAGTAGTGTTAGTATGTACTATGATCGTATGCCTACTTGCTAGCTTGGAAAAACGACAGACAGATCCAAGCGTGGGATCGATTCAGTATCCGATTTTGACTACCATACTCATGTCTCATGCGCGTAGATAATGCTCTCGCGCTTCCACCCACAGAGATATTAAAATTAATTTAGGGGATGACTGGCCCCTTGGCTTTTTGTCAAAGGTTTTAAAATAGTTGTCTGGAGAACTTATATAAAAATGGAGCGTCAGAAAATACGTGAACTTAACTTATTATTTTGGCAGGTTCAACGTGTCTGTAAGGCAAAATGGCCCACGGAATGTGTCTGAGAGTATTGACAACTTATTTCTAACTATATTATCTAGAACATACGTGAAAATCAGCCATGAGAAAATACGTGAACTTAGTAATGATTTTTTGTACCTTGATCACCTCATACCTGGAAATTGGCCGTTTTTCCAAACTAGCAAGTAGGCATACGATCATAGTACATACTAACACTACTCAATCGTCCACATTTCATCCGTCAGAAAATAAGTGATGTCTGGCGGCCCTGGGCTCTTAATCTATCACTAGCGCGCCGAAGATGAAGATCGTAAGAGCAGTCAATTGACTCGTCTGCTCGTTGTCGTCTGTCAATACAAGACGATAGGCAGTTTTGTTGTTGTCAGAAGTGCTTGAGATTTGACATATACCTAACGTTAAAATGCCTTCGTGTATTATTGTAGTGTGATTGGTGTAGTGAAACAAAAAATAAACGTGTGGGTGTTGTAGCTCTTTTCGGAACAGATTTTTTGGTTAATTTGTAAGGGCATAACGTATCTATATATTTTAAATATCATTGCACTAACCCACTATTTCTGTCAATCAGCATTGGAAAAGCGCATTGAAGCACAATCCACCTCCACTATGACGTCAAGAGACTCATTTTCTGCACATAATTCTTTAAAAAACTCAAGACAGAGTTTCGTAATACCTATAATAATAAGTACCTATTATTACAAGTACGTATTACTTATTCATGAGATGAGAAAATAACTAGCTTCATAGCTCCACAAAGAACAAATTGAATGAAACTAGCAGTTTAGTGCGGCTCGTAAAAAGAACTCTATCAATGTCGAGTTAGGTACTTTGTAACGGTATTCAAGGACATCATTTTATGGCCGCGAATCTTGTTATAACTTTAATTTAGTATGCACACTGTACTTCGTTGTAAGGTTTTTTAATATTCATGGGCTTTTTGTCTAGATTTAGGAGGTAAATTCGTAAGGTTGGCATTTTGAAAATTGCACTTGTAAGATATTTGGTTGCTTGAGTGAAGCAAAAATATATCTGACTCTGCGATTAAAATAAAAATGTGTTTCTAAGCAATTTACTATTAATAACCTTCCAATCTCAAAAAGGAAGATAAATTCGATCCAGTTTATTTTGTTGGAGTAATTTAAACAGCCAAACTAACAGTAGGTAGTTCAAAATTGCGATTTGTACAAAAGGTCAAAATATATTAAATGGATACTAACAGATCTTCTGACTTCAATATCTTAGTTTTTTTTGAAACAAAAATAGTTATTCATTCGACGATAAATTATAAAAATCAACCTATCTGCATTCTTTCTTTAGTCATAAAAAGATTCGACTTTTCACGAACTTGAATGCATGCACAGATAAAAATATAACCCTCTTAACCTATACGATAGCAAACCTTACAACCTAGCGACCATAAACCTGGCTGATACATCGCCGTTTATCCATATATTTATTATTATTTTGCATGTCCCCTAATCCGCTATCCCGTATCCCATCTCTTCTGAAGTATCCTACTGACCGTCACATAATTCGCACAAAGAAGACTGAATAAAAGGCCCCATCGGGTTATTTTATGGTCGCCTTAAGTCGAGAGCCCGGAAGGAGGAGGCTGGAGCGATTTATCTTGAAGCAGACGTTACGACGTTGTAGGAACGCCTCCACCTGGACGGAGCCGGAACAGAAGAGGGGAAGGACAATATGAATCGTTTTGTATCACTGTATATATCTACAAGAAGTGTGTTTTGATCTTGATACGAAGCTGGAAAACAACGAGATTCAGGTGTTCCATGGGCTGAGGCTGTGGGCTGCGAGTACACGCACAATACATACAACTAATTATGCTAACTTAGCCGTGATAGTTTTCCTTTTAAATTAATAATTTATTTACTACTGCCCTAATCATATTTACCTACTACTGCACACTACACTTCGACTTTAAAACCGAATATTTCGCGTTCGGACCCCTAAATTGAAAACTGGTCTTTCTAGACCCTTAATACGAAATCATCCATATTTGATCCATAGGAGAGTAATTATTCAAAACTAGTAAATTAGCGTGTGCTACTACGCTAAAAAAACTTATGGGAAATACTCGAAAATCTAAAATGTGCCTCATACATTGTTTTAGTGACCGCAAGCCATTTTCGCATTATTGCCTTCAAATTAAACCAGTTTGGGCCACATCGGATGGTTTCAAAGTCTTTAAATCAGATCCGTACAAACATTTTTATGTTGTCTATATCTATACTAATAATAAAGAGGAAAGATTTGATTGTTTGCAATGAATAGGCTCCGAAACTACCGAACCGATTTGAAAAATTCTTACACTGTTGGAAAGCTACACTATCCCCGAGTAACATAAGCTATATTACATTTTCAAAAAAATCAGGGATCCTTAAAAAAAATTCCAATAATGTAACCCAAGGTGTAAATATAAAGAAAACCGAAGCAAAGCGAAGGCGGTTAGGTACTCGTATACTATAAATAGATTTAAATAATTCAAAAATTCCAACATGTCTAAACAACAAGTCAGTTAAACAACAAGTGAAATGTTTTGTTTCTCCGACATCGCGCCGCCCCTTGGAATTGATGGCGTGCGACACAAATTGAGTAGCTCGTTAATGTCGTAGCTTGTTTATAGCATGGGAATAGATGTAATTGTAGCAAAAGCTAGTGGTTTGGCTTGATCGATGGTCTCCTTATAGCCTGGACTCTAAACCTCGAGGATTTCGAACTTATGTGCGCATTTGATGTGCGTGGAAACTATAATATGTATTTTTGTGAGCCGTGTGCTCTTGTCAGAGTGATGATGTATGAGTTACTTTATTGTTATTTTTACTTTTAACAAAAATTATATCCGCTGATTCAAGCCTGTATTTACCTACGACCTACAGATTAAACGAATATATTGGTTACATTTATTTTATGGGTTGGCTGAATGAGACTGACTCAATTTTTGCGCGCTCATAGCAACCTCTTTTTATACATATTATACTAGTATAAATTTAAAAATAAAAATAAAACCACCTGCTATCAAAAAACCTATCATGATATACCTTTTTGAAAATCTTTTGGTGAGCTCTTTAATTTGATACGCATATTGCATTATTCGATTTATTTTTATTTTTATATACATCAAACAATGGCATCTCACAGCCACCATATTTGTTTTTTTATTTTACTTATCTAAGAACACTTGGGTTATCAAGACGAATCTAACGATATATTAATTGTATAAATCCGTTCAGCGGTTTGGAAGATACGAGGAAATAAAGAACATTACATTCAAACATATAAACATAGTACATACAAGATAAGCGCGAAAATCATAACACTTCTTGGCAGTCGGGGGTAAATCACGGACCATGAGCGACGGTCACCAACTCCACCATGTACCTAGTGGCGGGTCTGCTCTGGCGATTGAAAAATCTTACCTTTCACGTTTTAATATCACCATTAACAACAAAACATCGTACTACAGTCTCAACAAACAAAGCCCTGATCGACCCATCTCATCTTGCGAGGCTTTAGAGGATCGCAATGATTGCTATCAAATGGGCTGCGAGGCAGAATAAACGACGCAATAGGTGCATCAGACCACGAGACGGTATTACGTGAACGAATGCAAACGGACTGGGAAATACTTCGACTTGTATCTAGCCACTGTTGGATGTGGCGCAAGTTAGAAGCTTTGGAAATCGAATACCAACTACATACATTGGTGAGATCAAAACACATAGCTAGTGCTAGCTTGGGCATGTTAAAAGCGTGGTTCTCGCATATTGAAAGCATGGGAGGTGAAATTATGAGTGGAGCAAGCATATTTTGGTCAACCGAAAGGTTTTCTGCGTCATGGGTTAGGTATACCCAATTATATTATTTACAAGATATGTCAAGATGGCGCTGAAATTATGTCAGTCGAATTTAGACAAGTGTAGCGATTTTAATTCAGACAGTTGATAGCTGCCTCTGAGTGAGGTCGTCTAGCTGTCTTTTTCACTATTATGGTTTTAGTAGTGCCATCCCTTTTACATAATTTACCAATGTAATAGTGATTGATGTAGTGAAACAAAAGATAAACGTGTGTGTGTTGTAGCTCGGTCGGAACAGATTTTTTGGTTGATTTGTAAGGGCATAACGTATCTATAGTTTAATATATAATTGAAAGGACAATGGAAGCGGGATTTGCGCGACCTTCAAGCTTCGAGCATCGAGCATAGTGGAGCGCTCTTGCGTCATAAAGTGATTATTAATTTTGATTTGAATTTAGAATTTTCATTAGTTACTTCCGTTTATTTACTTTGTGCTGTGGGTCTCTGCTCTGACTATGAAATGTGAAAATGCTGCATTCAAAAGTCAAAAGTCAAAAGTCAAAATATTTTATTCATATAGGTATCACTGATACACTTATGCACGTCATTTTTTGGCTTTTCGGAAGGTGCTTTATCGTGGAGGAGAAGAAAAGCCTAAAGAAACTCCTCAGCACATCTTTTAAAAAAATATTACAAAAAAAGATAATAATACAAAAGTATTTACTATTCTGAGCGGAACTGGTTGCAGAGCTGGTCATTTCCATGCGTCTTTGTCATTTAAATACTCGTCTACACTATAATATCCCTTGCCTAACAATTGTGTCTTTACACGTTTTTTGAAAGTTTCTATTGGCAAGTCACGTATTAATTTTGGGATTTTATTATAAAAATGTATACCAAGCCCTATGAAAGATCGCTGCACTTTACTTAGGCGGAACGAAGGCGTAACTAATTGATGCATTCTTTTCGTATGGCGATTATTAATATCAAAATTTTGTTTATACGCGTTTATATTCTTCCGTATAAAAACTACATTGTTAAAGATATACTGGGAAGCTACTGTAAGTATACCTTAGATTTTAGCTGACGTTAATAAGAAAATCCGGACAGTTAGTGTGTGTCATGTCACGCGCAATGTAGGGTTCCGAAGTTGTAGGTTAACAACAATTACTATTTAACTACTTATGCTAACATAGCCATTATGCTAGCACGATAATTTTCCTTGTAAATTCATCATATTATAACCAATTTTTGAGAATTTTTTCACGTGTCCAACTCCAACCGTTTAGCCGTTGTAGCCGCGTAGACGGACAGACAGACATGACGAAACTATAAGGGATTTTACTTCTGATTTTACTTCGGAACCCTAATGAGTAGTAGGTAATTATTTCTGGTACAGATACTAAAGCAGTATAAAAATGCTGTCGCTTGTAAATTATAGCACGCACTGATTCGCTAAGTGACCTTATCCGCGCCATATTGTAGGATGTGCCTTTGTGTCGATGGCATCTTTGACGACGGGCGAAGTGGAAAGAACCTTTGCTAAGGAATCCATTACTGGTCAATTGCTATCGAGATGCATGTTTTTCATCTGTAAGGCTGTAAGTTTCTATTAGCATATATGGCCAACGTTCTTCGTTTCATGAGAGTTTTATAAAGGCGTTGTATTTTTTTTATTCATACCAGAGCACTTAATACTACTATGGAAATCTGTGTAAACAGCACATAGGTACTAATTCATTTTTAATAGAATTGCCTTCCTTCAAGAAAACTTACATGGAAATTGTAAAAGAAGCATTAATAAACCGTTTTATTACTATTTTTGAATTAAAATCAGATCGCATTAATTACAGGGAGACAAGAGTATTTTACATCAATGATCTTTACCCAGGGTCGCTACAATAAACGCTCCTTGTTGTTGTCGCCGCCGCTGGGTCCCTAAGCCTAAGTAATGGCGAATACTCCCCTGGCCCGAGTGCGGTTTACCCAGTAAACGAATATTAGTTCATTGGGTTTACCCTGTCGTGACCTGGCAACATCAAGCAGGCTTAGGGTCTTCTCATACTTATTAGCGCGGAATCGGCTTCAGCCCATTATAAAAAGTTAAGTCTTAAGACGCTGTTAAGTTCCGATGGTAGTTCCTAGATGCATAGTGGTAGGGTAGTCTTACCTCCTGGCGTACTATGACCTTTGATTCTCTCGAAGGTCTGTAAGGTAACGCTCCTTGTGTTCATCCAGTCTCAAATGACGACAAGTAATGTCGGTTTTTAAATTAGTCTCTGAGGAGTAGTTCAAAGTCCATAATTTTTTTTGGTGCGTTTGAAGAAAAATAAGATGATAGATAATTTTTTTTCTAGCTCAAGTAGCACCATATAGCAATGATAATATTTTATAGAGTAATTGATATTTAAATTTACCATACCACAGGAAAAGGAGGAATGAAAGCAATGATCAGAACTTATCGACATTCCAAAACATATAAATACCTTGAACATTCAGCGAAAATCTGGAAAATACCACACTACCTCTCGCCAAAATACCACAGGCGAAACACCGCCAGGGTATGCAAACACGAAATATTATTGGCGCTACCGCGAACATCAAGTTATTTACGTTTCAATTAATAATTCCATTTTCCGGCTAATTAAGTTACCAGGGGCGCAGATAACAAGCGAAGTTTGCTCGTGCCTCCCAATTCCGATGTAATCGATGGAAGCGGCTGCTTACAATTATATTAAACTGGAAATGGCATTGTAACAATGATAGTTTTATTGTACAGACACTTGCACCCAAGTTTAAATTAAACATCTTAATCATTTTGAATTAGCATGGGCGGACTTAGCTACTGTGTTATATTTGACCGCTCATTTATTGCAATAATTACACAAAACCAGTTAACATTATTTGCTAACACACCTTACCTAAAGTGGGTCCTTTTCTTGGGATAAAATGAATACAGCATACAAATGTGACTTTTAAATACCTACTATTTTCAGTGTTTAAAAAGTTAAATCGCTTAAAGAAAACATCGCGAGGAAACCCAGACCAGTAAGAGTTCTCCATAATGTTCTCAATAGGTCCAAGTCCAATCTGCACTTGGCCAGCGTGGTAGAGTCTGGCCTGAAACTTGCACATCGTGAGAAACCCGAGCCAGCTATGGGTGATGATGATTATATTTCATTGTTTTGGCGTGATATTCGAACAAATAGATAACTAAACAGTTAAATAACTACTACCGCTCTGCGTACGGCTTTTCCCGCGTTTTCTGGGAAAATAATTCCCCTTTATATTATACCAGAGAATGGTCTGTCTGTGTGCTATGAAAACCCGTTCTGTAGTTTTTACATGACTGAGTAACAAACATCCATCCATCTTCACAAACTTTCACATTTATAATATTCCATCCCATCCATCCATCCATCAGCCTTTGGAGATCCACTGCTGGACATAGGCCTCCCCTAATTTGCGCCACTCTGACCTCTTATAATATTAGCAGGATATAATATCTTGACCTTTACATCGATACATTACAATTAGGGTTGCCAGATTGCAAGACTGAAATATCTGAACAAAACTTCAAAAAGTCGGGATTAGTCAGGACAAAAGATTTTTTTTGGAAATAGCCGGCAAACGAACTGACGACGAAAAACAACGGCTAGAGCGCGAGCGGCGGCAAACGCGTTCTGTTGAATCGAGTGGATATCATGTGAAATGTCGGAACAATCCAGACGAATCCTGGCCATCTGGCAACCCCAATTACAATTTCCACAAAATAATTAATAGACAGACTTTTCCTAGCCACAGTTTCGCTATGTGACTTGGATAGATTATTTTTCAATAATGTAATCACTGTTACATTACTTCGTTGAAATTTTTAATTGTTTCCACAGCAATTAGGCTTCGTTTGGATTTTGTATTATAATTGTTCCGTTTAAAATCCATTGTTATTATTGTGCTTTCAATTATTAACTTTCAAATATCATTTTCTGCAAGAATATGTCCAGTCATATATTATAATTAATTACAAAGTTATTTTCCAAACAGAGAATTAACAAAACAATGCGAATACTAACGGGAGCAAACAAAGTAATACGAATAAATAGATAAATATACAAGAGACTTTTAAAATTAGCCACAGACGTAGAAATTAGTCGACAATTGAGCTGACGACCCATCTAATAGTAATAAGTTCACATCAGTGTAAATTGGCCACGACCTTTGCCTTTGGTGTTACTCATGCGTTGCCGACCGCGAAGAAAACAGGGACTAATAGTATGGCTATTAATACACGCCAACATGACAGAAGAAAAGGCAATCGTACAATACATAGCCCCAGCATACAGCCTTATTCATAAAAGCTTAATAAGCCAATTTCAACTTCAGTATGATTTACATTGTATATAAAAAAATAAACACATAAAAGTAAAATTAAAATAAATGTATATAACTAGGTCCCTAGTTAGTTATATACATTTATTTTTTATATACAATGTAAATCATACCTTAAGTAGTTAGAAAATAAATGTTAATTTCAACTATTGCACTGTTAGATATACCCAATATGTTTTATCTTTATCGTTTTTCTTAAGAGTGAAAGAGTGAAAATACTTTACAAGCCTTCTATAGTTTTTTATAAAAAGGGCGTAAGTTAGTTCCAATTTCCAATTCCAATCCCGTGGCAGGGCCAGGTGACGCAAATATCGTAACGCGAACAAAGACGACGAGACAACAGCCCCTAATCAAATGGCCGGGAAGCCGGGGATTAGTTGCGATAATTCCAATTTGAATCACTAATCCCCCGCAGATTGAATCAACTACATAATCGCGGATCTACGCGGCCGCCCACCGTACCTACAATGGAATGTAATTAAAGGTGTTGGCTTATATCCTAATTGATGTTAACACTTTGTGTTCTGGGAATGAAGAGTTTTTTCTAAATATTTTTAGGAAGGAATTTTATACCTCAAGTAAAAGCATTAAAGGAACAATAAATGATAAGATGAGGTGCAGTGCCATGAAGTAAAATAAGGTGAGGTGAGCTGAGAGATGAGATGAGACGTGTGGTGAGGTCACGGCCGTGTTTTGCGTAATAATTTTCAAGTAGCCAGTTATAATATTATCTATAACTGAATCAAAAGAAGTTTAAATATACAAAAAACCCACTAAATCCAGTAAAGTAGCAAATATTCCTTCTAAGGAGTTTCTTTCTACCTTCTTCTCCTTATAAACAAAAACCTTTTCCAAACATTGATAAGATAACTACCCAAATACATTAATAATTTGAATATGATGAGCGATTGGTGACCATCAAACATCAGGCGGCCCGTCTATTTATTACTAAGTAGGTAGATATTAACAAGCAATACTCTTTAAATCAATCTATTATTTTCCCTTATCCCCGTCTTGCAAGTAACTTCGGCCGAGCTCTTATTTATAGCCATTTCTTGATTGGTTCAGACACAATAAATAACGTGGTTAGTTCAGTCACTTACTTCGTTAGTTATGGTCATAGGTAGGTAAGTAGATGAGCGAATTTTGCCATCTTCAGCTTTAGGTTTTTCAAATAAATGCATGGTGAGATCATGTGATAAGTGTGAGTGAAAATGATAAAGTGATGAGTGAAAAAGATAAATGTGATAAGATCTACATAATGTATTAGGTTTTTTTCTACTTTTATCATTATTTACTAAGATGTTAATGTCGTAGTAAGATTCTATCCGTGCCAGGCAGGCTATTGTCCTCCGCCCTCGGATTAAAGTTAAATGTAGAATATTTATATATAATATTTATTTTTTTATTTATTATACTTCACTTCTTTAGCGTTGGCATCGTTGACGACTTGGTTATTACAAAGGTCTAGTCGCCGTGTCCCCGACAACTCATCGCCAGGTGAAATAGAAACATTTTGCTAATTTACTACCAAAAAGAAGAGACATAATTATTAATTAGATACATAGGCAATAGAATTTCCAACAGCAATCAAAAGAATAGGAAAGTGGCGCCATCTCTTATTCCTTAATTTAAACTAAACGTTCCCTTACCACATTCTTGTACGAACATCTCGAAACAGCGAATGAATAGGACAACTAACGCCATCTTATATTCTTTAATTGAAACTCAAAACGTGGCAAATCTAAATTACGCTGAGTTCGCAGTCTCGTACAGTGAATAAAGTCGTATTCTAAACTGTTCCCGCAGCCGGAAACGCGCTCCCTCCACAGATGCCGTCTTATATTTTCGAGTACGTGCTTTGCGACCTCCGTGTGTGGTTCCTACCAAGTATTCTCGAATCAAAAGTTGAAAAAAACTGTTAACACAAAAATAAAAAACCTACTTTCAATACAAAATGTTCGAAATCGATGCAATCATTGTTTAAAAGGTAAGCTTAGCTTGCAACAGATCGGTGATAACTTTAATACTATGAATATTACGAAGCGGTAAGCTGTGACCAGTGAAGATAGTTTTATATCAAAATTTACTTAAAACTAGGGCTGGGAAGAGCGTTCTTTCTTAATCTTTTATCTTAAAATAAATAAAATTTTATATTTAATGATAAACCAAAAAACGGACGAGATAGAGCGATAAAAGAATGTTCTCTCTTTGTTTCCACAAAGATTTATGGAGTAAATATGATGTGTTTGTATGACAGTATAATTTACCACTATAAAAAAATGCTATCTTAATTTTATTTTCTAGAGCCATTCTTTGTGTCTATTTTATTTACTTTTACAATGAAATTGTCTGTGCCTTACTAATGTGGTTTATTGTAATCTTATCAAATTAAAAGGTTTCACAATCGAGTTTAGTGAAAATCATCTCGACTATCTCAAATGGTAGGGGTTTTATTTGTATAACAAGAGTAGGTACACTTTAGGCTTCTACATTCATTTCGTACATGACGTGTACTTTTTCTACATTCCACATAGGTGCATCGTGAGAATGAAGTCAAAAATATCCTTTCAATCATTGTAATATCGGAGCAATAAACTGCCAAGCGCGTGTTGGAGCTCGAATGGTGAAGGATTTTGTATTGCGTTGTTAATGGGACTTATTTTTAGGCCACGTCCCAAAAAGAGGGGCGAAAGAAATGAAATGAAATGAAATGAAATGAAATGAAATAATCTTTATTCATGTAGGTATCACTGATACTCTTATGCACGTCATTTTTTTAATCTACCAGCTTTTCGGAAAGGTGCTTTGTCATGGAGGAGAAGAAAAGCCGTAAAGAAACTCCTCAGCACATCTTTTAAAAATAAAACTTATATCTATTACAAAAATAGGTATTCTTTAACCTGTGCAGAACTGGTTGCCTAGCTAGTCATTTCCAAGCATCCTTGTCATTTAAATATTCATTTATGCTATAGTAGCCCTTGCCTAAGAGCTGAGCCTTTACACGTTTCTTAAAAGATTGCACCGGTAAGTCATGTATTTGTTTTGGGACTTTATTATAAAATTTTATACCTAGTCCCATAAAAGAACGTTGCACTTTAGAAAGACGGTACGAAGAGGTAGCCAATTGATGCATCCTTCTTGTTTGACGATTTGAAAAATCACAATTTTGTTTATATGCAGTTATGTTATTCCGTATAAACACTAAATTATTATAAATATATTGGGAAGCTACTGTAAGTATACCTATCATATCGCACATAGAAGTTTATCATATCGCACCTTCAGTGGAAAAAAGGCATAAGATGAAAATTGCAATTTTACAGGAGAGCAAAGAAACTGTTCAAATATTAGTAAGTAGTCAAAGGACATTTACATTGCGATTTCTTGCACAAAACCGTCAAGATTAATCATAAAAATTTGAAAAAATTGAGCATATGCAGCTTTTATCCCTCTTTCCAATCATATTAATAACTAAAATTCAACATAAGACGACTTATGCTTTTTTTCCACTGAGGGTGCATTGTGTTATCTACACAATTATTATAGTTATTTCTGTATTCTGTATGTACCTACGTATGTCTGTAGCAACGTAGCAGCTACGACGTAGGTAACTCCTAAGTCGTAAACTAATGAACCTATTATATTTAATTCAGTTTTGTTTTCGTTGAAAGGTGCCTTCATCGAGTGTTCTTAGCTTATGATTCAAGAATAATCGGTTCAGTAGCCTAATATTCACTATTAAATGTGACCGTAATATTGCCAGGTACAAAAAGCCCTGGTTCAAACGAAAATGATTAAAACAAAGCCCAACTTAAAACCCAATATCGGTGAACGACGCCACCAAATGCGGCGCATAAAGTTATTTATTAACTAAAATCTTATCCGGCGGATGTCGGGCCATAAAGAAACTTTTTATGTACATGATGAGGAAGTTTGGCTCGCCGGACGCGCAAGTTGGCTCGTAAATCGCTGCCTGTGCTAGCCCACGCTTCGGTGCGCTTCGGAACGCTTCGGAACGCTTCGGTACCACACCGCCACTACACTCTTGTCTTATCTGTATGCTATAAAACATTCAAAGACACCGAAGAAAAGCGAAAAGTTTTGAAAAATTAAGGCAGAACATTTTTCATTGAAAGGAATTTCCCAAGATTTGTATGCAACGCAACGACAACCCCCACTCCTCCCCCCCCCCCCAGGCACTCCGAGCTTAGTTGACAAAGGTAGGTCAGGCATGGTGTTAAGGTTCAAATTTTATCAAATTTTTGACGTTTTAGTCAATACCTTAAAAACTACTAAACCGATTTTAATGAAATTTTAATAGTCCCCGAGGTAGTAGAAACTGTTTCAAGGACCACTTAAAATCATTCATGGCTAGCGCTCCGCCCTCGGCTGTCTGTTGTGTTGTCTACCGATATGCGTGTAAAAAAAAGAAAATATGTGCAATTCACACGTGGTAGAAGTGAAACTTTCCAAAATTTTGGTTTCAAGATAATGAGATGAAAAAGCCATAAATCGAATCTTAAAGCAATAAATCGAAGCGCCGTCTATGAATACAACTTAGCACTTATTAAAAATCTATCTAGCAATAAAACGAATATTCTATCTTATTCCTCGCGCCATCTATGAATACAACTTAGCATTTTTACTGTCTGTATAATCGGTCGGTCGATCGACAGAATGAAAGAATGAAATTCTTATATTTAAAAGAGCATTTGAAAGTATTTAAAAACAGTATAAAAATAAAACTAAAAAAAATAAAACTAAAAAAAAATACTGAGAGACGCGAACCTGCGCATCAGGTATTGTGTATGTACGTCCTGACCATTGAGCTACGAAGAAGTTAAATTTAAAGTCGAAATTAGCGGTTATATTATCTTACCTATCGTTGCATCCGGTCTCAAATCACTAACGATTCTAAAGAAGTTTCACTTCAAAAATCAATACAAACTTTCACATTTTTATTATTAGTAAGATTCAAAATGGCGTCTCGGCTATTCAAAGTTGGCATGCATGCATAAAAATCCCCACAAAATATCCGTTATCTCCTAATAAACCAGTCAGCGCGGAGCATGCATCGAATTTATTGTGTACCGAACATTTACGTTCTATCGCGCGGCGCCGTAAATCGCCTTTCATGACGTATTATACGTTATTTACCGACTGAGGCAGAATTGCCTTTAGACGGCCTTTTTGACTCCGTCTTTAACGATTTTAATGGAGGCCATACACGATCGTGTGTACTTGATCAAGCGTCAAGCGGACTTGACGCGGCATCCAGTATACTTGATCGTGTATGGCTACGGTAAGCTATCTGGCCACATAGTTATCTCATGCACACTGGACGGCGCGTCAAGTCGAACTGCGACAAGTCAAACTACAGACTTGACAAGTACCTACACTTGATAGTGTATGGCCCCCATAATTTCCCATTAACTGATCACAATAAGTGGGCAAATCCTTTAACTAACTTTGACTGTTTACTAAGTTTTGAATAACTGAAATAACATTGTACGCTGACGGTACAAATAAAGAAATCTAGTTTTATTACTAGCCTCACTTTGTAGTTTTACGACTAGCACTCCTGAGCTCTTCTTAGGGATAAAAAAGATCCGCGTAAAAGTTGATTTAAGAAAAATATAAACAAGTCCTCCCATTGATGTCATCACAACAGTTACAGTAGGTACCATGTGTATACATTTCTATAATAAAATCCCAAAATTAATACGTGACTTGCCAATAGAAACTTTCAAAAAACGTGTAAAGACACAATTGTTAGGCAAGGGATATTATAGTGTAGACGAGTATTTAAATGACAAAGACGCATGGAAATGACCAGCTCTGCAACCAGTTCCGCTCAGAATAGTAAATACTTTTGTATTATTATCTTTTTTTGTAATATTTTTTTTAAAGATGTGCTGAGGAGTTTCTTTAGACTTTGACTTTACGCCAAGATCATCCTATCTGAATTCTGCTACTGATAAGTCCACGCGAAATTTGTATAATTACTTAGTAATGTTCTACCAGATTCCGCTCCTCCACCAATCCACACTGGAGCAGCGTGGTGGAGTGTGCTCTAGGCCTCCTCATAAGGAGCCCATTAATTGGTCTGGCCTGGAAGCGCTGAAAGCCAGCCAGCCAGATTCTGCTCGCGGTTAGGCCCGCGGAAGTGTGTTTCACAAACATAATAGGTAGGACGTCTATATCATCCCACGGGAACGTATAACCGGGATAAAATCTACCCTATTTACCCGACTAGGAAGGGTTATATTTTGCGCACGTATCTTGTATGTATGTACGTTTGTATGTTTGCATGTAATATTCTTTATCACCTCGTATCTTCCAAACCGCTGAACGGATTTATATAATTAAGATATCGTTACATTTTTCATGATAACCCAAGTGTTCTTAGATATGTGAAATTAAAAAAAAATATGGTGGCTGTTAGATGCCATTGTCTGAAGTATCAAAAAATAAAAATAAATCGAATATTGCAATATGGATTTCATAGTCCACATGCTGGCTAAGTGCAGATTGGTAGGCTACGCACAACTATTGTTTTTCAAACGCCCCGAAGTACCTATAACTTCAATAATTAAACTGCAGCCAAAATTTAAGCTATTAATATACTTAAGCGTTTAATCACTTCAAATATTCCCCCTCGTTTTAACTAGGTGCTCATCTAAAAGCAAATATCTTTAATTGGTCTATTTGAGTACAAAACCTCTTACCGCTTCTCATACTTAGCAACATAAAACAAAGAGAAAGCGTCTGAATCATTAATCTATGTCAACAGGACGTCGAATCCGCAATTAAGAAGTTTATCAAAAAGCAAAAAAATTACCATCGAGATCCCTCGACCCAAATATCATTGAATGATGCGGGTTGTTACTGGCAGCGTATTAAAAACACTTAAAAGTAATTCAATATTAAGAAATAACGAGGTAATGGTGGGGCGGTATGTACCACTGCCTCACCTATTTATTACACTCCTGCCGTGTAAGATTGCCAGTTACACTTAAGAAAGAGGCGAGCATTTGTCCTCAGTAGCAACGCATCTGTGACCAACTTCGAGTGGGACAAATAGTAAATAGACGATCAGTAACTCCTAGCGGTTAGCAGTAGCTAGCCGTCCTAACTTTCACAGTCCTCTTACTAACGAATAATATCTAACAATATAATTACACCTAATAACTTCTTGAAATGAGGAGATCCGTAGACGAACAAGAGTAACCGACATAGCTCAAAGAATTAGCCGGCTGAAGTGGCAATGGGCTGGCCACATAGTGCGAAGGACCGATATCCGTTGGGGAAGAAAGGTCCTCGAATGGCGCCCACGTCTCGGAAAAAGGAGCATAGGACGCCCCCTGACCCGGTGGACTGACGACCTGAAGAAGACAGCGGGCATCCGCTGGATTCAGAAGGCTCAGGACCGGTCAGAGTGGCGCAAGTTAGGGGCCTATGTGTTAGCAGTGAACCTCCAAGGGCTGATGGATGGATGGATGGAATAACTTCTTAAGATCTGATAACTTTTTAACAGCGATAATACTTGCGAGTCTTGGGCAACCTATTTTACATGAAACTACAATTTCACGAATAATGATGTCATACCCGCCCCCATTGCGACCATACCTCTAAGCATTAGAATAACCGCGATGGTATTTTATTTTATGTTCTCGGAGCTACGATGAATACGCAAAAATAAAAATTCGATATTACCCTCTTACGCACCGTATTACATTTCCCTTTGTAATTTGTAATGCTTGAGCGTGCTATAAATTAGATTGCAACATCATAAATATTGGTAGCTACTAGCTACATCTGATTTAGTCATTTTTGACGTAAGTTTAATAGTAAATCGAGTGAAAATGTTCCTAAAAAGTTGTATAGAATAATGCCCGTGTTGTCTGCCTGTGGGTCCAACTGGTACAAGGTTCGATGCTCAACCTAGGTAGTCATCATGATGGTTTGTGATGTTTTAGCCAGAATGTCAACAATCCTACCATCATGCTCAAGTACGGTCACCTGCAGAGAAAAGTAACCCATCTGTTTATAAATGTACAAACAGCAACGTTTCTGTTGCCTTTATCAGAAGGGTTACCTTTCTCTGCAGGTGACTGTACCACGAAGTCATGATTAAGCCGAATGGTACAGAGTCAAGCTGAGATCCTGCAGACCTTGCCTTGTCAGTTATACAGCTAAATGCTAAACTAAAGCATGAATATAAACACTTCACGGATTTTTTTATTTTCTTCTGCAAGAGGTCCAAAGGTAAAACATAATTTCCGTATGCGAAGCCGCGGGCAACAGCTAATAGATAATATTAGTGATATTTTTTTCCGTAAACAAGAAAATTCTTTTTGGAAGATTTATTTTTAATTTATTTACACATTATCATAACAACATATTATTATAACTCATAAGCTTCAACCCCTTACATGAGAACGGGTCTCTCCTCATAAGGAGGCACGACGCTCGAATGCTGATTAGTGGGATTAGTGACCAACCCAAGTGGCGGAAGTTTTTATGCCGATATGGCTTAACGACGCCGACAGGGCTATCTAATAATAGCAACCGGAACCAATCGCTTTATGTGCCCTCAAAAGCTCGTCAAAGAGTACCTATAGGGCTATAGGATATTGATAGCTATACTTGAGGTTAGTCACAAGTGTCCATGGATAGCAAGGGATGGTGGAATTGCAAGCCTGTTTATTTAATATTTATGTACTAGTGGATACCCAGATAAAGTTCAGTTTCCTTTTGGTTGAATTTGAATTTGATGCTGCTTCACTTTCAATTTATAATAGTAATCTGTGGTTAACGGTGTTGGTTCACAACCTAGTATTAAGCTAGAACTACATACATGTACTTAAAACCTGTTGTGTTACTGTTTGTTAACCTAAATAAAGAGAAAAAAAAAGAAAAAAAAAATACCCGGCATCTTCCACTACACTAACTTTTCCGATGAGAAAAACAGATCAGTATTTTTTTTAGACGTTGATGCGCCATCTTTACATAATATCAACTTCAAATTGTTGCATGAGAGAAGTGGAAAATCGACTTTATCAATGAACCGAACGTAGCTAATGCATTGTTTTGGTGGTCTCATCCACCTTCGGATTGTTGCCTTTCAAGTAAAACCATTTTGAGGTATATCGGTTGGATGGTTTCAGAGTCTATAAAGGACATCCATACTAACTTTTTTTGTGTTTTATTTATATAGATAAGCAGGCAAAATTCCCTGTGTCGTGGGTGCCATGGACAACACACAAAGACAAGAACACTCACACCCAGACCGAGAACAGAAATTCAAACTCATCATTCAAATTTCCATCTCGCTGGGAATCGAACCCAGAACCCTTGGTGCGGTGATCCGGCATGGTAACCATTGCGCCACATTGGTCATCAATGCCCTCAATACCAATAGATACCAATATACCAATAGATAGGTAACAACAATTACAAACCATGTCAAACACTACAATAGTTTAATCCTTACATCAATAAATACAAATAATATAACTAACGCTCAGGCTTTGTACACATCCGTGTGTTTATAATTGATCTTCTTGTCTATGCCCAGTAGCTGACGGATGATGAAGGCCGGCAGCCGCTTGTGTCGCCAACGCGTCGGCAACGGAGTATGGTTCGCTTGTTGCAACTTGTTTGCTACATACTGCTCGGCTGAGAACTCATTGGCCTTCTGCACCAAAGCCAGAAGTTCGTTTTGGAATAACTTCTCTTTCTTTATGCGACGGTTTTTCCATACCTGGAATGGAGAAAAGTCAATTTATTGGTTGGCGATAGTGATATTTTTTTATCAATTTACAATAATATTAGTAGTGATATTGAAAGAATGCTCACAACGGTAAAGTGCTCATAAACAAAATTGTTCACAAATGGAAAAAATCCAAGGTCTAAAACAAAAGGACTTATCTCAGTGTTTTTACTCGAAGGGTAGCAGGTTATGTTTTTCATGTGTATCTTGTATATGTCTAATAATATTTATTACCTCATATTTTTATTGTATCTGATACAGAAGAAATAAATAGTATTCACTTTCAATATCAGTTACCTACTTAATAGAATTTAAATATTTATTAATATTTACTTCCTTTATACTTTATATACCTACTTTCCTATTGACTTTCTGAGAATATCTGCAGAAATAATCATAAGCTAGAAACAAAACTAAGAAAGATGCCATGTATGTACATCTTAGTTGACACCTAACTGGCAAAGTTTTTAAACTTTTACAATACTGTACTGAAATGCTGTATGATTTGCTAATCTAAAACTTATTGCACCACCCACCCTCGCCCAGCGGAACCTCATTCTCTTCCACAACTTGTTTCTCTTATGCTTCTTCATCTTCTTCCTTCGAATGACAATTAGCCGCACCGCTTGCTTCTCTTCTTGTTGTGTCGCCGGCAAACCAATCTCATCTTTCCTCCAATTTGAGTCAATTATTGGCAAAATGGACCTTGGATTACTGATCGGTGTGTACACTAAAGGATCCTTAATGTTTCGCTTCACCGGTTTCTCGGTTATTTCAACTCCAATGCTTCTCGGTGTGAAGTAAACGGCTTTAGCAAGTAAGTCAGGTTTGGGGCTTTGTTGTATGGGAATTAGTTTGCATTCTTGGTTTGCTTTTAGTGCTGTTTTTAAATTGATGCACCGCAAATCTGTAATACAAAAGAGAGGGATAATAGATGTTTACACTTAATTATGGATGTTGAAAGCTGGTAAACAAATAGACGGGCCGTACACACAGATTCACCAACAATAGATTGAACGGCCAAGAAAAGTGCGAAAACTGATTATAAACCGCCTTTTATGGTCATTAAAAAGCACAAATTCCAAGTCAACAACCTTCTCATATACTAAATAAATTACTATTAGATATCGTAACTGAACAGTTTATGTACATGGTTATAAATTTTATCTTAACCATTAACATAACCTACAAACCGATACTTACATTTGGCGGTGTTACGCAATGAGTTCAGCATTTTTATGTGTTAAAAGATTATTTTATTTGCATCTTATAATATTTAATCTAGATGATATAAATATACGTGAAGACTTATTTAATTTTAAAAAACAACTATTTCTTTTCCAACATTCATGGCATTCACTTCACATCAAAATCATATTTGACATTTTAACAATTGAATTGATTGACATTCGTTGACTTGTCCAACTGACATTGACATTTTTATATCTGACAATTGACAGTTGGCAGCACAGATTAAATAAACGAAGTAGGAAAAAATGGCAACCGAGTATGGAGTATAGAGATAAGGGGAGCCATCTCTGTGTATGAAGCCTAAGATAAATTTTATTGAACTCAGCAAAATTCAGTCCACAGCTCCGTCTAAAACAGCTATGTTCATATCGTAGTTATTCCGACACCAGCGCTATTGTCGTAGGATGGTGGTAAATACTGGAACTTTCTATTTTCAGTATAAAGTTTAAGCGGCTGGTCACTTTTTTAACTTTCCCCTCATATGAGATGGCTCTCCTTACCCTCTATACTCCATGCAACCGAGGATGACAAACAAAATACAGAAAATAATTAGTACCTATTTGCTTAGTATAATTATTATTTCACTGGTCTTTGCTGCAAATCTTCATTCTGCAAATTGAAAATTTGTGAAGATCAGATCTTTGAATGTTCGTCTTTTCATCACGTACTAAACTGTTGTACGCATTATGAAAGATGAAACTTGATACACATAGCTCATATGTTTGTATATAGGTACCTACTTATGTACTTATAGGTACCTATATATGTATGTCCTGGGATTGGTACTTTTAGTATGTCTGATTTTGTTTTGTGAAACGACTCTTAGGTATATGGCTGAAGCCGCGGCTGGCAACTGTAGATTATTTTCTTGTGGAATCTTTCCTTGTACACCGGTTCGCTCTCGTACGTCTCTGGCGGAGATAGACCAATGTTTGGGTGGAGGTTTCTTCGACACTTCAAAGGATTTTAATTTTGTTAGCCTGCGTCTGAACGTACTAATTAAGGCGCATTCCAATTTCTGGCGCACTCCTTAAAATTAACGTTAACGGCTAACGCAGATGTATTAGGGGCCAATGTAGTATATTCGTTCACTGGAAGGGGCCATAAGGATGAAAATAATACTTAAACATGTTAATGCACATTTAATAAATATTATAATTTAAATATAAATATTAAATATACTGTAAACAGTTGAACTTTGAACACATTATTTAACACATAAAAGTTCCCTGTCATGCGGTACTGCACCCACATCGCCAACTACCGCTATCGCCATTTGGTTACCTGGATGGGACATCAGAAAATTCAATTACCTAGGTAAACTAAATTAGGTAGGTACTAGGTACATTAAAAATTACAATTACAATTGGCAACTATACTGTACTATATATTACATACGTAGATACAGATTACAGGCTGAAGCTTTGTTTAGACACCTTCCACAGATTATTTAGCATTTATATTTCCTTTTATCCATATTTTAAAATCTCACTTGAATGTAATTTGTGGATGAAAAGAAATACCAATTTTTGTGTTTTTTGTATTTCTAACGTTACTGTGTTGTTCCGCCTAAAATACAAAAGCTTGTAGTAACAGAAAATATCTGGGGCTACCTTCAAAACTACACAGTCCTGCCTAAGATTCAATATAGCGAAATAGCTTAGACATTTAAGCATCTAAGAACAGTAGAAATCTTATAAAAACAGTAAGAAGCTTAGAAGCCATACACTTAGCAGACAGCGACTTGGCAGTGAGCGAGACCTCGTCGGTGTTGATCATATTGACGAGGCAGGCGGCTTGCTTGGCGCTGTCGAGCTGCACGCCGCTGGCCAGCTGCAGCGCCAGCCCTTCCGTGGTCTGCGTGCAGTCCTCGTGGTGGAGGAGCAGGCTCACTTCTGGGATAACAGCAGTAGTATAAATCAATGGACCTTTAACACGGCGGTCCGGTATGGTAACTATTACACCAAGCAGGTCGTCATCGAGACGGTTTCTGGCCTAAGAGGCGGGAAAATCATGATTTTTTGGCCCATTCAGACTCTTTAGAATCTCTTATCGCAAAATAACGTATAAGTAAGCAATAAGCATTAGGAAATCCAGGGACATAGGGAAGCAACTGCCCATAATCCTTATCATTCTTCGGTCGCCTCTTAAGCCCTGTTATGCTGGCATGGGATTGCACGATTGGAATCAGCATTGTAAACCTCGGGCGGCAAAAATAATGCTAAAAATCTTACTCAATCTCTTCTTGCCAACTTCTAGCTGCTTAAAATCCAAGTCTCCCACGTTCATCAAGAACTCTGTAGCAGCCAGTGCCACTTGCTTCGCGGCGCAAGCCCTGGTCTTGGCGACGATTCCTGTGCATAAACCAATATTTTTGATAGCTTTCCACAGTACAGAGATCTGTACGTAAAACTAGATCAGGGGTTAAGTACATAATGGTTGGAGGACGGCCCTAAATCCAAGCCAATTTCCCCTGCTCGCAGTATTACATGCTAAAAACGGAGAAACAAAATACGGCCAAGTGCTTCTAAAAATCGTTTATGTCTGTGGGTACCTGCTACCTGATTTAATATCCACGGTACTGGTGTATGGACAATGGTTTTTAAATGTCGGACTGCATGGACAATGGATTTTAAATGCCTAACTGCAGCACTCCTTTTATGTCCCTGTCACATCTGCGTCCTAACGCATTAATTAATGTATTAGCAACGTAGCCAACTCCGGTGGCAGTTTTTTCGACACTTCAAAAGATTTTAATTCTTTTGCCTACACCAGCGACCTAACGTAGTAAGTAAGGCATCTCGGAGCGGCCATTATTATTAACGCTAAAGCAGTTGTAATAAAGGAAATAGTTCTACTCACCGAAAGTCCCAACATCGCAGTACGATATATTGAAGGCCCGGTACTCGGTGTGGACATCTGTCCCGGCCATGTGGCCCAGCGGCGGCTGCGGAGTGCGGTCCAGCTCGTGCTGTCCGCTGTGGAGATTGCCGGTGCCGCACGCAGCTGCTACTATCGCGTGTTTTGCTAGGTTGCTGGAGATGGGATTATGTAAAAGATTGTCAATGTAATACAAACTAGTAAACTTTTACTTTTGCTTCTTTGACACTCAATTCTCATTTAGAGAAGGAATCTGTAGCCGAAATTAGGTAATTAAGTATTCACTTTAATTGGGCAGATAGGTAGATATTTAATTTCATGTTTGATGATATCAAAGACTGATTTTTCCTAGTTTTAGAATTAGAAACACCATTTACAATAATACAAGCAGGCTTTTATAATCGCAGTCAATGAGCGATACTAAAATTTTCTGCCAGCCCAAAAGTAGTAGTAATAGTAGTAGTAGTGAACGAAATTCGTCAATCACGTCACCTGTGATCAAAGACATGATGATGATACACTCACGCTAGATCACAAGTGCCGCAGCCCGGCACCGCCACAGCGATCCAGGTGTCGTGGTCACGCCCCAGATCGTAATACTCGAAGCCGTTACGAGGACACGGCTGAACGTATGGACGCTCTGGAGGCTTCTCCTAGGAAAAAAATGATTAGTACTCAATCAACATAGTCGTAGATCTGATCATGAACAACTCATAATCACGATTTCATCTTCAGTTCCATTGACTAAAATCGAATATGAGCACTATAATAGTAGCAATTCCTCTTCCACCTAAAACACAATTTTTAACCCCAACCAAAAAAGGAGGACATGTCCTTTACATTTATTCAGTTTCATCGCGCAGTATTCAGGGAATACCTTGAAAACTTCTCCCTTTTAATCTAACGCCTCAAACTTATTTCCTTACCCGTTTCGGTTCAAGTTTATCCGCCAACTTCATGGTCTCATCAAACGGCACACCAAAACTTGCGACCGTGCAACAGTTTGATTTTAAGTTGATTTTAGCAAAACAGCCCAGTCGGGTCTCCGACATCTCCGCAATCCGCTCTTCCTCACAATAGATCGAGTTCCCCAGAGGTCCTCTCCACAGAGCACGCTGAATCAGATCCATAACGCGTTGCTGCGGAGAGATCCTGTATATGTCTTCTCGCACTAAAGCCCTACGATCGTCAATAACCCAGTCATTGTAGCAGCATCTGTTTGTGACAAAATCATGAGTGTTAAGATTTGACAGACAGTCATTATCGTGCCTCAAAGATTTACCATGATGTCTACTGAACCTATTCTTCTATAAACAACTTAGAGATCCGTTTTTATATTACTTATAATTAAGTGAAGGCCACATAAAGATAAAAACTAATGCTTTCTAAGGCAGCATGGATAGTTTAGATGCTCTCCACGTAGATTCTGTATCATCATTCTGTCAACTTCACAACCAGAATATAGTTAAAAGGATATCGTCCACACACAGGCCAAATTCGAAGTAGTAGACTATTAATACACCGCTCTGCTTGAAATTACTGAGCTAAATGGAGAACTTTTATGGAAAGATCAGTATGCTATTATTACATGTTTTGAAGTAATAATTACATACATGTAGTAACTAAGGGATAGTAAGATTTCCGGTTACCTAGCAGCAGTATCTAGCAGATAGTACTTAAGGTCGTTAAACATGGGCATGGTGCAACGTAATGTGAAGGCGATGTTCTGTCTGTCGGAGGAGCAGGTCAGGTACGCGCCGTTCTGCTGAAGGACCCTGATCTTGGAGTACGCCGTGCAGCCCTGGCCAGGAGCCGAGGTACATGCTCGTAAGAAGTGACTGGCCCCAATGTAGTCTCCACATTCGTAGCGAGATCCGGCCTTTTTGGGAAAAGATGAAAAAACTAAAAATTAATATACTCTCTGGTATCGGACAACGGTGACCAAAGATTAAATGAAGTATGAAAATAAGCAAGCAAGAAGGCATTAAGATTAAAAACAAAGTTACGACGGTTCAGCTGATTTGCTGTGAATGAAGCAGTTGATGAAACATGTCAGCGCAAACTCGAGTGAGGTACCTATTGTACAGAAACCATGGTCATACAAGCTAGAGATCTCCCTCAAACCTCTCGGTTTTTATTACTATAACTTCATTGGCATAGGTACCTACTGTAAACATGCGAGAGATTTAGAAGAGACAGCCAAGACTCCACCAAATGTTTGGTATGATGATAGATGGTATGTACCTGCCCTGTAACTTTTAATCAGTGAGCCGTTACAAAAATCTATTTTATCATTTTAAAGCGAAATCCACTAGAACTCCACTAGAATGACATCAGGGATCAGATCCCAATACCTGGTACATGACAGTGCAGGCAGATATCTGAGAGCCGAGGCTCTTGGCCGCAGCCACCTTCATGCCGTTCAGCAGCTCCGAGCGCTGCACCTCCATGGGCCCGTAGTCTGGCTTCGGCATCGAACATTTTGGACCACCTCGGGAAAACTTCCGAATGGGGACTTTGCAAATTGCAACAATGTTTTTCATCGTTCCTTTCACAGAGTACATAAGTAGGTACTTAAACACTACGTTTTCGTGACAACGATGTCACAGAATTACAGAGTACTTAAACATTACGTTGTCACTCGGATATGTGAATGAACTTCATAATTTTATTTTTAATTTTATTATTGTAGGATAGCATCCTTCACAAAACAGCCATTACATACGTATATATAAAGCAACTCAAAATATATTTTCATGTTGCCATTTTAATTTTATACCTAAGTTGATTTGACAAGAATTCAATCATAAAGCAAAAATATTAAGTCGATTTATTCGTTAAATGAATGTTAAAAGAAATAAAATATGTAAAACATCGCCTTGGTCGATGATTAGCCTTGACTCTTTAGGACTTGAGTTCTCGACGGATTGCCGAGATCCATCAATCTTAAATCAATCAATCAATTGATTAAAATTAATCTTAGGCTTCATTTGTCTTAATACCTATCGTCGTAGATTACATAAATGCCATCTACAATACTATTTATAGTTTCCCCTGTGAGTTTCTGTCTGGTATTCGAACCCGGGGCAATTTATGAAAGCTACCTAAGCTATACACCTAGGTACTTACTACTTATACTTATACACATATAGGTACATATACCTATGTATACAGCTTAACAAAGTATGACATTTAACATATTCAATGCCAGTTAACCGCCTGGCGGGTTCCTAAAAATGTTCGTCAGATGCCTGCTACCCGCATGGCGGGTATTAAGGTCGTAGCTGACTTATACGACACCGCTCCCATCCAACCAAAGTATGAGAATTCAAATATAAACTTAAAATCGTGCTCTGTAGGTGCACTTTACAGTAACAACAAAAATTAGCAGCCGCGCGCGGGAAGCAAGCTAACCGCAACCTTGCCACTCAATAGTTGTACCTACAGAGCACGATTTTAAGTTTATATTTGAATTCTCATACTTTGGTTGGGTGGGAGCGGTGTCGTATAAGTCAGCTACGACCTTTACGTTATTTGCAATATTTGCTAAGTGATATTGTGTTCTAAAACTTTGCCAGGGGTGTTTGAGCACCATTTACTAATGATATTTGGCTAAATGCAATGCCACCGTACCCGCCTGGTGGGTACACCTTATCTCTTGAACAGTGCCGGCTACGCGCCTCGCGATTCCATAGAAAATGTAGGTGGCATCGTGTGTTACTTTCAATATTATGGAGATGAATGTGTTAATTAAATGCATCAAGAGTGTGATGAAAGAAAATGTCTGAAAAACACTGATAAAAGCAATTATTCAAAGACTGAGATCCTAAACAGGTTCCAATCCAGTAAAGTTACTTAAAAATATGAAAATCTAAAAAAAACATAGTTCATTAAAATTTATACGAAATCTACTTCCGGGTTCAGTTGGATCACAATGTCATATTGTAGATTCGCATTCACATGGAGATAAGACGCAAATAGAAAAGTTTTCACGACAAACAAAGTGATATTTACAGCAGCATTATTTGGTATTATAATTTTATGACGGATTATCTTTAATGCTGTTTGCAGCCTCGAGCGCTATCATTATTACAGTCAAGGTTACAGGGTGTGTTTTAGTAAAGTTCAGTGTACCTTAGTAGGTACTGGTCATTTGAATATCTGTTTGGATATTGAGATTTACCTAGTTAAGGTAAAACAAAGCCATACTGACAACCATTTTGACCAAGAATAAATAAGAATAAAAAAACAAAATGTTATCTTATGATAACAACCGGGACCGACGGTTTTACGTGCCCTCCGAAGCACGGAAACGCTCAAGAATTTTTTGCCACTAGCTATCACCCATCCAACTACCGACCGCGCCCGCTGTTGTCGATCATTTAGGATCGACGCAAGCCGCAGGGCTATGAACGCTTCAATTCATGCAATACATTGTTTTTATTGAATTAATCAATAAATGTCAATGTTAATTAAATGTAAATTGTCACCGATTAAATTGTCACCAAGTTATTACATCGCGTGATTGATGACAACTGCCGCAAATCACACTCAACCAGCTGATGAGATCTCCACCTTCTAAGACAACGCCTACACCAAACAGCTCAAGCTGGACCATAAGCCTGAAAGAACTTGGAGGTAAGTACCTACCTGAATAACTTTGAATAGATTAATCCAAATCAGGCAATTATTTCTATAGAATTAAAGATGATCAGGTATTTGAATCTATGCCATTTAAATCAACCTATCACTTTTATGACTTGCTTACGTAGTAATATCTTTATTGAACGCCATAAATATTGCTTTCGACTTGTTTCCCGCGCTGTATTGTGACCGTTTTAGATATAAAGAAAACGGGATAAAAACATAATTACAATTTTCAGTTAGGTATAAATCTAGTCACATACATACCAGTCTTCAAGAGTTCCATAATTATCAAATTGAATGTTTCTCGCGCCTTGGTTAACATGGTAAGTAATCATATCATGAAAGGCCGATATAGCCCTTTAAACTCTGATCGCAATAAATGCTATGCAAATCTATTGCTGTGCAAATTCTTGCGTTCGAAATACACAGGATACAACGCATCTTTTTCTGTTGGTAAAACGGGGTGTGGTAACAACAAAAAAATGTGTTTTCATGTCCTTTTAAACAATGATGACCAATAATAACCATCAAGTGCACTTTCTGGTAACAACTGAACAAAAAACTTAAAAAGGAACGAAAAACCTTGGATAATGCTAACTTGGACGCTTTCCTTTTAACCAGGAATAATGGTCACATTATTAAATAAATAAAAGGCAATTAAAAAGACCACGCCATCACTATCACCGATCACGACAACAATACCCAGCTTATATATTGGCTGCTAACTAAGTTAGTGGACCATAGAAAAGTAGTGATTCGGATGAAGACCTCGAGTTGGTCTCGTTCCACAATACTGAAGTAAAAATCTAGTCATAAAGAAAACCCGAAAAGAAAATGTGTTTATTGAACGATGTTTTTAAGGATGATCTCGAATTTGCGAAGGCCTTAGACGCGGCGGACCCTCTAGGCCATTTCCGGGAGAGATTCTACCTCGAGAAGGACAGGATTTACATGTGCGGCAACTCCTTAGGCTTGACGTCGAAAGACGCTGAACAGTGTGTCCTGGAAGTGTTGGAGACGTGGAAGAAGGAAGGCGTGAAGATCTGGAACGTTCATTCGAACAAGTACTACTTATACTCCAGCTTCCTCGCGAGACTCATGGCTCCCCTCGTCGGCGTCGACGATGATGAACTGGTTCTGGTAGAATCGACGACGGCCACGATCCACCAAGCGATCAGTACCTTTTACCACCCAACGGAAGACCGGTACAAGATTCTCGTAGACGACATAAATTTCCCCACGGATCGGTACGCAGTGGACAGTCAGGTACGGTTAAAGGGGTACGACCCGAAGGACGCCGTGAAGGTCGTCAAGTGCAACGGAAGATACATATCGGAGGACGACATCATCGATGCGATGACCTCGGACGTCGCACTCATTTTCCTACCCACGGTCTACTACCGAACTGCTCAAGTTCTAGGCATGGAGAAAATTACAAGGGCAGCGCGAGAGAAAGGAATAATCGTGGGCTGGGATCTGTGTCATGCTGTGGGGTCGCTAGAAATAAACTTAAAACCCCTGGACATCGATTTCGCTGTATGGTGCACTTACAAGTACCTGAATGGAGGTCCGGGATCTTCGGCCGCAATGTACATAAACCGGAAGCACTTCAACCGTCTCCCGGGGTTGGCCGGTTGGTACGGCAACAAGTCCGAGACGCGGTTTCTTCTGCGACAGGAGTTCGATCATCAGAAGGATGCGGGCGGCTGGCAGATCGGGAGCCCGTGCTTGCTCGCTCAAGCGGCTCTGGAAGGTTCCTTGAAGATGTTCCAGGAGGCCGGGATGGACAACCTGCGGAGGAAGTCCTTGCACATGACGGCGTACCTCATGTACTTGGTCGACACCAAGCTGGCGAAGCACGGGTTTGCGATCGGGAACCTCAGGGAGGACCATCGGAGAGGCGGCCACGTGAGCTTGGAACACGACGAAGCTTTCCGTATTTCCTTGGCGCTGAAGCGACGCGGAGTCGTGCCGGACTTCCGAGAACCAAATGTGATTCGCGTCACTCCGACGCCGTTCTACACAAGTTACGTTGAAGTTCACCGGGTGGTTGAAATCTTGCTTGACATAGTTACAACAGAAAGTTACAAGGAAATTAGTGATAAAAGGACTTATGTCGTTTGAAAACAAAAACGAACAGTAAAAAATATACGAGTAATATACCTAGGTAATATAAAGTGAGTTTATAAAGTCAAAAAAGGGCTCCACACCTAATTTGAGGTGCGGGAACCCTTTAGATCCTCCGAATATTGACGGAGATTAAACTCATAACTATGTGCATATTTAAAATAGTTAACAAAGTCAAACCCAATTGTTATTTATAAATAGAAGCTGTGTTTGGTCCTTCGAGCGGCACAAGAATTTCTTCGCTTAAGCTGATACCATCCTCCAGCAATCACTCTTATCGTAACGTACAATTGCTATAAACCTAATGGTTTGGGTTTTGATTGATTTGTAGCATTAAAGTTACCAGAAATCAAAAATCTCTTGCTTGTCTGCCGCCAAAGGACTCGGCGTTTTCCGGCTGGGGCTTGAGAGCCAGTAAAAAAGTATAAGTATTACCAAATTCTTCTGATGTTTTTCATAATTAATTGAAAGACACAAAGGCTTATAAATAAAGCTGATGGAAGAAATAGTACTACCTACCTAATCTAGTTTTAGTTGTTATAGTTTTGTTCAGCCAAATACATAGTTTAAAAAATATATATTTTTGTAAATAGGTAAACTTCACAGTGCTTTTCGTCGATAATTATGTTTCATAAGGTTTCATCTTATAACATAATTGGATTCATAGGTTTATACTAAACAAGTATCCGGGAATACGGGAATGCCTAAAATATTATAACTTCCTGCTTATGCCAAAATATAAATATTCATTTTATACCAAAGATTTCATAACATTTCAAGTGGTATTTTTGAGTTGTTGTGTTTTTTAAATTTAAATATTTGTTTTTAATAAGCTTAAACAATTAGAAGTGTCGTCATTTATGAAAGATTACTTATTTTATAATTCTTACATTTTATTATCTACCTACTCAATAACAAACCTATGTTTTACAAGAGTGACCTTTCATAATGTTATCCTATCCTATATTGCATTATGTTAATACATAGTATTTCCTTAAGAAAGATCTCTTAGCGAGTCCATATTGTTTCTAAAGATTCACGAGGCACTGGATAAACTTAGGTATGATTATGGCACATAAAAGTTGTAAATAAAAACTTTCTCTTAAAATCCGTTGTTTGAGCGTTTATATCCTGTAAACAAGGAGGCTCTCGGGCGGTTTGAAAACTTCCGACAATTGGGTTGGCCACTAACCCCTCCACCAATCCGCACTGGAGCAGCGTGGTGGAGTATGCTCTAGGCCTCCTAAAGAGGAGAGACCCGTGCCCAGTAGTGGGCCATTAAAGGGTTGAAGCCAGTGACTCTGATTTGTGGCGTGTCAGAAGTTTTGATGCCGCCCGAGGGCATTTCACATGGCTTAATGACTGTTATCTTATGGTAACAACCAGGAATGGGGGACCCATTCAATCTCTTACGTATTTACACAAAGAGATCTGGCATCACAGAGTAAAACACTACGTATTACTACGCTTGCCTCGCATCAGTCGCATCTCTTGCCAGAGTTGCCAGCTGTTAAAAGTATATGGGAGTGTTGTGAGGGATTCAAATAAAACACCATGGCTTGTCGACTTTTCTTTATATTTTTTAAATTGAAAATAGGCTTACTCTATTTATTTGAGCTGCAATGTGATCGTGTGGGTACTTCGATTAAATCGAAACGCAACTTACAATTTTTTTATAAATTCTATTCAAATTCAATAATATAATTCTATTTTTTTAACGTTTTTCATGTATTACAATCACACTGCAACTTTTTTTAAATAAAAATAATTATGTATAATAGTAAAAACTAAACGTCAATCGAAATTTTCACAGTGTTGCCAACTCCAACGGATAGATCGTACTTACAACGTAGCCGGGCATAGAAAAAACCTAACTCATTAAACCTTAAATACAAAGTTTTAAAACTATTATTTAGTATATTTACAGTAATTTACATCACAAAGTTGCGCTGGCGTCGCATCTCGTACAACCAGTACGATAAGGAACTACCTTTAAGATCACTGAAATACAATTTTTTTATCTGTTTTATTTTAATCGTTACTATTGGCTGTTGATGTTCTCGGTAGATAGTTGACTGGTGTGTGACGTCACGTGGACGTTTCGTGTCAATGTCGGAATGAATCTAAACACGAAGAAACTCTGAATCGAATCGTGACGTAACGAGATCGAATAAGCGATACAGCTCCCTTTAAGCCAACGAGATAAATTAAAAACTCTTTTCTATCTATTTCCATAAAAATTCGATTTCAACAGCTATAAACATACAATATTTTTAATTTTCATGTATAGATGTTATATGTTATTATAATAATGTGATTTAAATTGTAAATTTACGTAAAACGATAATTGTATTTTCATAATGCTGTATTCCGTTGGTTTGAACGGAGCTTTTTGTATCACTTTCCACAGCCGTTGACAGATGTCAATATTAAAACATTTTTGTATTGAAATGTTCAGAAATAAATTAGATTCTTGATTCTCGTACATTTCACCAAGTAACATGTAGAACAGATTGACACATCGTGAAATATTATAAAAAGTAGAAAACAGAAATTTAAGTGTTGTTCGCACAAGGCCAAAAAGCAATAATTCTTAATTGCGTTATATTTTTTTATTATTTATTAAATTTTAAATCTAATACCTAAAGGACGCACTAATTATTGCTTTTCGTTTAAAAATGTAACAAATCGACTCATTTGAATCATTACACGTATTAATCATTTCGTACGTACAACAATATAAACCTACGTACACATCTGTCGCGTGAACGTTCAGTCACCTATAGTTACTTGAAGCGTACGTGACAGGTTCATGAAATAGTTCACACAGTATTCTTAGTACCCTAATCCCATTTAACTGGCAATTCGATCCAAAACGAACTTTAAATTCAATCGATGCGATATTACCAGTATTATAAAGTATTCCAGAGTTACTTATCTATGGAAATGTACGAGAACAAGTGACGACTACAGAGGGATCGGTTCGACGAACTCGTCGGTAGCGCGTGTGTGTATGTGTTTGTCTGTCGGTGTGTGTCTCTGTGTGTGTCTGTGTGTCAGGCGCGCACCGCGGCCGGCTGTGGCGCTGGACTGTTCAGTTCCTGTGGATATAACATTATGATTAGAGGACATTCACATAAAATTTATATAGAATCAATAAAGCAGATTACTAAATATGGGGGTACCCAACACAATACTAAAGGTGAGATGTATAAACTGCACGCAGGCTTTGCTCAGTCTTAAAATTATCCGAAGAAAAATAATGTTACTAAATAAATTTTACATTAGTCGGTTAATACGATTTTTTTTTGGTAAAAACAAAGTGTCAGTAACCTATAACGTTTGAATGTTGTCTGAGCAAAGTCCAAGTCAACGTCATATTTATAGATCTCACCCGTAATGACCGTTGCCGCGTTGGCCGTTTGAGTAGTGAATCGGCCAAGCGAAAGGGCGCTCTATTACGGGGTGTACATGACAGATAAATGTTTGGCCTCTGTTCATGGATGTTGGTGATAAATAATTTGTCACATTTGTGTGTCTACTATGTATGCTGCAACACAGAGAACCCTAGAGCGGTGATGTGTAAGCGTTTTAAAATTAAATAACTTCACGAATAAGACCTCATAGAATATCCAAATACACCGCTTATCGCTTTAAGAAAATTATAGGTAACTTCAAAGGCTTACTTAGTTTTGCATCAAGAATTTAAGTATTAAATTATTAGAGGGAGGATGCTCGATTCAGAATTCGATTCGAATCAGATTCCCTGTGCGTTAGCCCGTCTTTCGAAATATAATGGTAACTTTATGTACCTACTATGAACAAAACTATGTATATTAACCATAACTGGCATGTTACTAATACTAGTAAAATTAATAATCATACCTACATGATAAATATAAATTTTACTGCCACCTATTTTAATTTACGGTGACGCAAACTCAAAAACAAATTATCGTCTAGCGTAACTAAGTTCATGTTTTATGACTCGCAGGTACTCACAATGGGTAATTTAACGCTGGCGTTTTAGCCTAAATTGGACTATTTTCAAAATACAACTAAAACAATCCTGGGCTACAGTCCATTAATGGCCTACTACTAAGCACGGGTCTTGAGTTGCTAGAGAGGTTATTGGCCATAATCATTAATTAATTAATTAATTCAAAAAACCCCCGACAGTTTTGTTCACACTAAACGTAGCTGAGAACATTTTCGATTACGTCACCTTTCAAACTCTGTTCATCCGTTTATTAACTACGATGCCACAGACAGACATACATATCCACAGACACATCAAACTTATAACCCCCCCCCCCACCCTTTTTTTTCGTCGGGGGTTAAAAACAAAAGACACGTTTTTTGCCACCCGAATGACTGACATGGTTTTACGACTATCTAATCTAACAACCGGGACGGACAGCTTTATGTGCCTTCCGAAGCACGGAATCTCTTAAGAAATTTTGCCACGACACTTAGGAGGCAACACAGTGCTTTGAAAAAAAAATTATACCCATTGTGAGCACCCATTAATACCATGAAATGTGTATCATTCCGCGACCATATGAGATAAGGAACAAATTAATGTCATTGCCACGAGACCGCTCTCCTTTTATGCAAAAATCCCGGCCTGCTCTGGTTCACAATATATCGGTAGTATTATCAACGAGTTACCGAATCGATCGTACGATGTTAAATGTTAAATGTTAGTTTTTAGGTAATAATACGCACGCACGCACGCACGCACGCACGCACACACACACACGCACACACACACACACGCACACACGCGCGCACACACACACGCGCGCACACACACACACACACACACACACACACACACACACGCGCACGCACACAACGCACTGTAGGTACATAAGCACACTGCCTACATCACTAATACACATCACATGTACTAAAACATCATCCATCCCGCGTCATTCGTGGCAATGTGTGACATGACTCTACTCTACTTGTCTACTAGAGTGCTCTTCAAGTAAACCTGCACTTAAGAGTAATGTTGGTAGCATTGAAGTAAGTAATATGTCTTTTGTATTTCATAAACCATTTTATAGACATAATAAAAGCGTTGTTATTAAGTTCATCAAAGATATATTACGAGATAATATAAAACATTACATTTCAATTTTTGACGTGATAACGTCTATTAAAACGATGCCGAGCGCACGCATGAAAAAACATGACTCATCTGTCGCGTTACGCGAGCGAGCGAACAATGGAAAAAGCGCCATCTATTAACAAAATTATATACACAAGTCAGAAAGGAACTTGCTGAAGAAATAGTTTAGTTCAGGAGTTCTAGATGGCGTTGTAGTATAAAGATAAAAGTTTCTAATTATAAGTTAATTTCCAGAGATAATATTATATTCGAGCACTACTTCATCAATGTTTTGTCATGACGTTGTGACGCTAAACTACCGTTTGTAAACCGACTTTACAGACAACTATTTTTATTATACTCCTAGTTGAATGCTACCAACATTACGCGCAAGCACAGATTATTTGAAGAGCAGTATGAGTATAACACAACGTCATACTGAACATCCGTTCTGTGAGCGCGGCCAGATCGCCTCCTCAATGCGTATGTCCTGGAATACAAGCGGTCACACTGTTACCGACGCTCACGTTTATACTCTTGCTGTGAAGTAAAGTGTAGAGTGTGAAGTGTAGAGTGTGAAGTGTACAGTGTGAAGTGTACAGTGTGAAGTGTAGAGTGTGAAGTGTGAAGTTCGGAGTGTAGTGAGCACACATTATGTCACAGGGTCTCTACCGTGCGCCACATCCAGTACGTACTGTACGCACATTCACGCGAGCATGTTCGTGTTGCGTGCGGTGTGGGTTTTATAACGCCGATGATAACTTAGGCCTTATTGCCATAGGATTAGCTACTCATTTTCAAATCAGTAACTAATTTTAAAGATTATATAATGTAATGTAATAAAATAATTAAAATGCACTATGTAATTATTCTGAATATATTAGCTAATTATTATGTTTAATGTATATTTGTTATAATAGGGATGTTGACTAATTTTAGGATTCAATTTTATTTTACAGATAGAACCTCAATAATCTTCAATTTAAAAACAAAAATTGATAAATAAAAATCATTATCAAATTTCCCACCAAAAACGTCACGTGACGTCATTAAACTATATTCAAGTGTCCAGTGCGTGCGTGCGGTGTACGTTGTGGTTGCGTGTCCAGTGCGTGCATTGAAATGAAATGAAATGAAATAATCTTTTATTCATGTAGGTATCACTGATACTCTTATGCACGTCATTTTTTTAATCTACCAGCTTTTCGGAAAGGTGCTTTGTCATGGAGAAGAAGAAAAGCCGTAAAGAAACTCCTCAGCACATCTTTTAAAAATTGTACATTGTGCAGTGTCCAGTACGTACAGTGTGCGTGCGATGTACGTTGTGCAGTGTACGTACAGTTATACGAGCACGTTGGACGGGTGTAGTGTCCAGTGCGTACGGTGAGTAGTGCGTGCAGTGTCCAGTACGTACAGTGTGTGCAGTGTGCAGTGTACGTACAGTTGTGCAGTCGCACCGAGGAGAGGTGGGGGTCGAGGTCGCGGCGGGTGTCGTGGCGGCGGCGCGTGGTGTGCGGCGGCTCGGCGCGCGACACGCAGCCCTCGTGCACGTGCACCGACGCGATGTCCGAGCCGGGGATCTCGAACATCACCTCCAGGAGCAGGTTCTCCTATACAACAACATGTATCTTTATTTATTTTGTTTTCTTTTATCCATAATCTTTTATATCATATCAATGATATTATATACAAGATATGCCAAGATGGCGCTGAAATTATTTCAGTCGAATTTAGACAAGTGTAGCGATTTTAATTCAGACAGTTGATAGCTGCCTCTGAGTGAGGCCGTCTAGCTGTCTTTTTCACTATTATGGTTTTAGTAGTGCCATCCCTTTTACATAATTTACCAATGTAATAGTGATTGGTGTAGTGAAACAAAAGATAAACGTGTGTGTGTTGTGGCTCGGTCGGAACAGATTTTTTGGTTGATTTGTAAGGGCATAACGTATCTATAGTTTAATATCATTGATTTAAAGTAAAAAAAGTCATCGTGTCAGTCCCCTGACGATACGACCATACTGACCATGATGGCGCGCAGTCCCCTGGCGCCGGTCTTGCGCTCCATGGCGAGCCCGGCCACCGCCTTCAGCGCGTCCTCGCTGAACGATAGCTCACACTTGTCCATCGCGAACAGCAGCTTGTACTGCGCCACCTGCACAGGACAGACAACACAACACGGTTACCATGACAACGATAGGACCAACCGAAGGTAAATACTACTACTAGGTAGGTTTTTTTTTTAAATTATCATACTTATTTGAAATTACTACGAACTGAACAGAATTTTCAATGATCAATTTATTGTCACCTGCCACATGTTCTCACCATCACCCTGGGTTGACTCAGTGACTGGTAGAGAATGCCAATAGGGATTAAGTCCGCCCATTGTAAGCCTATATTTAGGTTGTTGCAATAAAGATTAAATAAATAAATAAGTACAATGTTAGTTCTACACACTTGAAATTTTAAAAATTGATTTGATTTTTGGAGTTCCGAAAAAAATCGGAACCCTTATAGTTTCGTCATGTCCGTCCGTCCGTCTGTCCGTAGCATAACGCCTAGACCCTTGGTGCTATACTGTAATTTGGAATGAATATATGTTTAGAAGCGCTCATAGCCCAGCGGTTTGCGTCGATCCTAAGTGACAAAGTTAAGCAACAGCGGGCGCGGTCGGTAGTTGGATGGATGACCGCTAGTGGCCAAAAATTCTTGACCGTTTCCGTGCTTCGGAAGGCACGTAATGCCGTCGGTCTCTGTTGTTATCATAAGATAACAGTGGTGAATGAAAATTTTTGACACTTCGGTTGACCACTAATCCGTACTGGCGTGTTAGAGTATGCTTTAAATCCAATTTATACGTATTAAGTAAACTACTTAAATAAGTAGATAACTAAATTTTAACTAAATTTTAAGTAAATTAATACGTGTAAACAGACATTTTAGTAACTTTTTAGTTAAAATTTACTTATATACTTAACTACTTAATACGTGTAAATCGGACTTTAGGCTAAGAGGAAAGACCATGGCCTATAGTACTTACAATGGCGTTCTTGGGCTCGGTGAGTATCCGCACTAGCAGGTCCTCGTTGAGGCTGTGGAACGGCACCAGCACGGGGAATCTGCCCACGAATTCCTGCAACACCACAACTCACTTATCAGTGCCCATAATATAAACTAATATTGTAAAGAGATTTTATTTTTATTTTGATTTTTTGTTTGTGAAGTTTGTTTGAACTGTGTTAACTCAAAAACTACTGGATCAATTTCAAAAATTCATCAATAAGATGCTTTGTTGTTTCTGAGTCCATGACTATATTTTATTAAAAAAAATATGGATCTATACGAAGACCGAAGCAAAGCAAAGGCCGTTACTAGTAATAATATAAGATGTAACCTAAAAATTCAGATAATATCCGTCCATCAATTCATAGTCGTTTATTTTTTTCAGATCACAGATTGAATTGTGCTTGACTAAATAGTATTGTGTTGCCAGTTAACAGTGTTACCCTTTTGTAAATGTCTTCTTTAGTGTGTACAATATTGACTGTATTGACTGCCTGTATTGACAGAGTTTAAATAATCTAACATTTTAACAAAAAAATAACCGACTTCAAATGAAGTACATTGTACTTTTGACATGGATACCATTGTCAGATCTCGCTGAAAGAACAATGCCCAACTGCCATACATCGTTTTATTTCATTTTCAACTTTAGCGTCTTAAAACAAAAAAGAAATCTAAAAATCGCCGCTTTAATTTCTGAGCTTAGTTATATAAGAATTTTCAGCAGACACACCCCAGAACCAAAGTATTTTGAGATTGAATTCTTATAACCATTGAGTCATAGAGTAGGGGAGACTTACGGCTACCTGTAATTTTTACCATTATTTTATTCTGACTTTTTTTTGATTGACAACCGGAAATGGAAATTTGACATCATTACATTTGTCATACCAACATTTATAACGAAATTCTGTCTGTAATATTGGCCAGAAGTCTCCCTATATCTTGCTTGATACAAGCTATGTATCGAAGTGAGTGCCCGAATGAAAATGGACATTGTTGACATCATTGTTATTATAGTCAATTCATCACTTATTAATAAAATAATTTTACGCTGGGTAATACGGGTACAGGTATTAATTTTAAAATACGTAAAAAAATAATTGAATTGCTTCGGTATAACTGACATTTTAAGACGCTAACAAAAATGAAAAATATTTTTTGGGCATCGTTCTTTATGTGGGACTACGCGACAAGCACCAGTTTTCAATTAAAAAAACGAATCATCGAAATCGGTTGGCGCGATATTTAGTTATTCGGCCATTTATCGCGCACATACTTAATGCAAATTTAAGTCTTATATGATTTTGACATGAATGCCATTGTCAGATCTCGTTCAAATTTATGTGGGACCACACGACAAGCACCAGCTTTCCATTAAAAAAAGAATCATCGAAATCGGTTCACCCAGTCCAAAGTTCTGAGGTAACAAACATAAAAAAACAGTCGAATTGAGAACCTCCTCCTTTTTTTGAAGTCGGTCAAATGCTGAATATGCTGACTACGCTTTGTGTGGTATGTCCGACTCCCACGCTTCAGTGGGGATGTGTAATTGAAGTCAGTCTAAGTTAGTCGCGTTCCGAGACATGTATTATGTATCGTAAGAAGAATATATAACAACTTATATTGGAGAACACAGAGTTTTATTGGTGCCTCCCCCTGACCACACTACACGGTTAATAAAGCATACAATGTGTACTAACGGGTATCATGCCGAAGTCGATGAGATCCCTCGCCTGCACCTTCCGCAGCCAGGCGTCGCGCTCGTCGCTCTCCGCGCGCGGCGACTCCAGCGGCGACTGGTCGGCCGCCGCCGCCGCGCCCACCGCGCGCCGCCCCGAGCGCGCGTCCCACGCGCCGAAACCCAGGTACTTCTCGTTGTTGCGCCGCTGGACTAGTCTGCACACACACACACACACACATACATACATACATAATATGTGAAGCAACATTATGCACATACTTCATTTTTTAGACTATTTATTTATTTAATCGTTTATTTTTTATCGTTTATTAGGCAATCCAACAGCCTTAAAGGTACAACAGTCGATACAATATTAAAATATACATACTAAGGCCAAAAATGGATTACACAGCTAATAACTTAGATGTTAAGAGCTATTTTACATAGTAATAAAATAATTTTACTTATCCTTATTGAACTACTACTGACTAGTCTTATTTGGTAAGCAATTTCGGCACTGCTTTTGATTGAAACATTTGTTTACATTAATTATCCACTAAAGTGATCACACCAACGTGCGTGATGACAGAGTACTGAAAATGATCCAGACGTAAGATTAACACGTGACCCGTGTTCAAACATTGGCTTAATTTAAGTATCTATTTAATATTATTTATCTGTAAGCGAATTGTAAATTCTTTTGAGAAATAAATCTTAAACCATAATTTACTACTCTCGCATTGTGTTGATCCGGCTCGAATGACCAAATTTATATTGAGTATATAAAAAAAACATGAATTAATACAGCGTTTATACTTGTCGTCATTAACATTATGACTGATACTATCTTTCCGTGAAGCCTGCCTGCCTAGCTATAGTTAGTACCCTCTTGCTTGCATCAGCCGCCAAACGACTCCTGGTGTTCCAGCTGGGGGCTTGGAATCCATTTCTTTCTGTCGCTCTTCTCTCTTTCTTGGTTAGCAAGCAACACATCAGTAATTTGGTATTTCTTATATCCATGTGGGCACTAACCATCAGCTAGTGTATGTGTGACCAAGCAACCCACCTGTCGAGTCCGTTGTAGGCGCCGCTGGCCACGAACAGTATGTTGGTGGTGTCCACCTGCACGGCGTCCCCCCGCAGCTTGCGCGAGTTGCGCTCCGGCACCGATACCACCGCGCCCTCCAGCATCTTCAGCATGCCCTGCTGGACGCCCTCGCCTGGAATTCATTCATCCAATCATTAATACCTCTTAGTAAATGGTCCGAACTGAAAATCAGTGCCGTTCTTATTGCGGCTTTTGGTGAGTTCGGTCCTTTTACGGCTTTGTACTGCAGCACCGATCCCTTTTTTTTCCTTTAATACATTTCACTTAATTCTTGTAATATTTTTATTGATCTTTTGTTTCTTTTTTGTTTATTAAATTTATTTACACAATTGTTATTTTTTTGTTTCTTTTAAGATGTTTATGTTTTTGTTTACGTGTGCCGTGCTTTCAAAAGCCGTAATAAAGTTTTTTTCATTTTCTTTTCATTTCATTTTCAATATTTATTTGCGAAAATTGTTGTTACATTAAGGTTTTTTTTATGCTTAGAGCAGGCAAACGAGCAGACGGGTCACCTGATGGTAAGTGATCACCGCCGCCCATGGACATTAGCGACACCAGGGGCGTCACCAACGCGTTAGCGACCAGGAAAATGACGATAGACCCGCTTCTTGAAGGACTTAATTTTTGTGCAGTTCACAATCTACTCTCTTCTCTACTCTTGATGGTGTGCAAAAGTGCATCTGCCCTTGGAGGTCCACTGCTGGACAAAGGCCTCCCCTAATTATCGCCACTCCGACCGGTCCTGGCCTCTCTGGATCCAACGGCTTCCCGCTGTCTTCTTTAGGTCATCAATCCACCGGGAAGCAACCTGTGTTCCTTTTACAGTGGCCGCCATTCGTGGACTTTTTTATGGAAATAGCCGGCAAACGAGCTTACAATCCACCTGATGATAAGTGGCTATCGTCGCCCATAGACATCAGTAACACCAAAGGCATCACTGAGGCGTTGCTAGCCAAGAACTAAAGAAGAAAAAGAAAGAAAGAATGCCACCGAATATGTATCCTTCGAATGATGTACCTGCCCATTGCCACTTCAGTCAGCTAGTTCTGCGAGCTATGTCGGTATCTCTCGTTCCTCTACGGACTTCACCATTATGAATCTAATCTGGTTGCGAAATATCGAGCCTTTTTTTTACAAAGCCATACAGTAACCTCTTTCATAGACTAATTCGTGTTCGGCCGCCTACATGTGTATAACAAAATCTTAATATAACATACCGCCGACATCTCGCAGCTGATGTATGCCGGGCACGGCGCCAATCTTGTCCACTTCATCCAAGAACACGATGCCGGTCTGCGCGCGCTCCACACTACGGATAACAATATATACAAACTATTCACAAACGATAATATTGTTACATGGACTAAAATGTCCACAAATTACGATTATGTACCTTATGAAGTAAAATATAAGAGCGAGATTGGTGTGTATGGCTCGTTTTATCGCGGTGATTTACTATCGCGCATCGCTTGTTCAGGATCCACCGCGACAATACGTTCAGTGCATACGTACGTGCGTACTGAACGTTCTAGATGCAATCTAAAGTCAAAATTAATTCAAAAATCAAGTCAAACGATTTCATGGAGACAGGGTTAAATGGTACCAAGATATCATAATAGGGAGTGAATAATCACGGAACCCCTTAGGCTATTCTGGTTCTACTATAAAAAATGAACATTTTAACTTTTTAAATTAGTTTGAAATTTATAAAGTTATTATAAAAATGTAGTAAAAGTACCCGCTTGAATACAGCAAACGCGCATGCGCAATCCTCTAACTGAGGTGCTAGCATGCTAGTTTCTAGCATGTATATCGAACGCTCCAACTCAGAGTCACTAATGGTTACTTAAATCGCTCCTTAGTACAGAATTTGCATGTTGATTCTTTACTAACGAGTGATTAAGGTAACCGTTAGTGACTCTGAGTTGGGGCATAAGGGTGAGATCTATAAACCATAAACTTTGCTCAGACAACTGTTAACTATTCTAGATGATTGACACTGAAATACGAAAAAAATTAAGTCTATTTGTTATTTCAAACAAATTAAAAAGTATTATAAAACTAACGTTAACGTCGACTTAGGAACATTCTTTTTGTTCGGATAATTTTAAAAAAGTGCAAAGCCTACAACTACATTACAGTCATGGTACTCCATAGAGTAAGGAGAGCCATCTCATATGGGGGAAAGTTGAAGAAAAAATGTCCAGCTGTATACTGAATATAGAAGTTCCAGTACTACCAACATCCTACCACAATAGCGCTGGCATCTAAAAACCTACGATATGAATATAGCTGTTGTAGACAGAGTGAAGTTTGCTGAGTTTAAAACTTATCCTAGGCTACCGCAACGCCACCCTTATTGAACGCGTTTTTACGGCCATTTTTTCATAACAGAGATGGCTCTCCTTAGCTGTACACTACATATAAAGCCTTTCGTCTAAGTGCAGCGGTCTTTCATAGGGTTTGGTGTACATTTTTATAATAATAACCCAAAATTAACACGTGACTTCCCAACAGAATCTTTCAAAAAAAGTGTAATTAAACACAATTGTTAGATAAGGGATATTATAGTGTAGACGAGTATTTAAATGACAAAGACGCAAATAACCAGCTCTGCAACCAGTTCCGCTCAGAATAATAAATACTTTTGTAATATTTTATTTTTTGAAATATTTTTTTATAAAGATGTGCTGAGGAATTTCTTTACGGCTTTTCTTCTCCATGACTAAGCACCTTTTCGAAAAGCAAAAAAAAATGACGTGCATAAGTGTATCAGTGATACCTATAATGAATAAAATATTTTGATTCTGACTTTGACATTGACTTAGTAAACACGTGAGACTGACTTGAAGTTGGCGTCCTGCAGCAGCTTGGCGATGACGCTCTCGATGTCCTCGCCCACGTACCCCGCCTGCGTCAGCGTGGTGCAGTCGCAGATCGCGAACGGCACGTCCAGGCACGTCGCGATCGTCTGCGCCAGCAGCGTCTTGCCTGACACATGCACCACACACACACATATACCAACACATACACATCGTTGTCAATAAAACGAAAAGCCGGCAGACGAGATGACGATCCACCTGATGGTAAGTGGCTATCGCCGCCCATAGACATCAGCAACACCAAAAGCATCACTGATGCGTTGCCGGCCAAGAAAGAAGAAAAAGAAAGAAAGAACTGGCTCTCAAGCCCCCAGCCGGAACACGACGAGTCATTTGGCGGCTGACTCATGCTCGAGGGTGGTAGCTATCCAGGCGAACCCCATGGAGAAATAATAATAGTAATAATGGTATTAATTAACAATTAAAATCAATATCATCAATATAATCCCTCCGAGGGCCCTACCAACAGCGGGCCGGATTTAGTCGCCTCTTACGACACCCATCCGGTGTGGGATTGGGGTTAGTATTCTAAGCCACCCCAATACGGCTAAAACCTGTACGTTAAGTTCTATCAACATTATGCAAGCTGCTCAATAATAATCAAACTGCAATGCGACGCGTGCGCCCCACACCAGAGAATCCGCATACCGGTAAAGGATATACAAAACAATATACCTAGATATTACAGAGTAACTTTATATCACGATATTGTGACGCTTTACTTCGATTTTACCTAAGTAGAAGTTGAGCCATCACATAGAGACTGCAATTGATATGTATCATGTTATTGTAACAAATAAGTAAACTATAAAGTAATGACGCGGATGAGGCTTATCGGATGTTATCGCGGCTGCACTTCAGTATCAGTGTTGAGGGAGAATGCACCATCACGTGTCGTGCCATGTGGAGAACATAATGCTACATTGTCACTTAGCAACTACCTGATTGTTTCGTGTAACTACTACTATGTATTATTAAATCTCCTGTGGTGTAACTTAACAATTTATTTGATTATAAAAAAAATATCATAAATAATTAAAATCTTAACCCGTTATCACTTATTGATTGATGAAAGTATACCATACGCCCAAGCTAACCATATCCCTTTCCTTGCGTCTCGATGCCCCGTATTTACGTCCCCGTGTCTTACGTTTTGTGTCATGTATCCCCGCGACACTATATTTCACATATCGCATGCTCGTCGTGTGAGTCCCCATATCGAGATGTCCCCGTACCCCATGGTCCCGATGACCCCGTGCCCAGTGCCGGCGCAAGAGCCATTGACGCCCCAGGCAAGAATATTGTGGCGCCCACTTAACAAAATCAAAATCAAGCTTATTTTGCTCGAAAAATCTTTTGCCACCAATGGGAATTTGTTAAGAATTTTATGATATTTTTCCTTTTTTTTGCTGCTCCTCCTCCCAAATGTGACACCCAAGCCGTCGCCCTACCTTCCTTCCCCCTAACGCCAGCCCTGCCTGTGCCCCAAGTCCCGATGCTCCTCCCCCCCACTCACCGCTCCCGGTGGGTCCCAGCAGCAGCACGTTGCTCTTGTCAAGCCGCAGCTCGTGGTGCTGTCGCTCCAACACCTCCGCCCCGCCACCGCCACCGCCGCCGCCCGCACCGCCGCTCGTGTGACTCAAGTGTAGCAGGTCTGGAAGTAATACCATAGTCATATCTTATCAATAGTCTTACAAAACATGTTCTCTATTACTTTACTAGTGCTCTGCCTACGTTTTCCGGGATAATAAGTATCCATTATAAGTGGCCAGTTTTCATTACATCAGTCATAAAAGTCAGTCTGATAAAAACTGGCAAAGTCAAATCTAACTTACTTTAAGATTTCACTTTTTTAAATAACAGCAATTGTTATAGGTATCCAATAAAGTAAAGAAATAGAGTTTAATACTTGTTCATAATGTTATTTTGTTCCTATAAATACATAATATTTAGATTTTGCATAGAACTTGGCACTCATTTAGATCTCTATTCTTTTTGCGGCGAAGCCCACAGCCAAGCATAATTTTTGTATTGAACTTGGCTCTCCTTTTTTACATTTATGTTTTTGGTGGGATCTAATCTTTCTCTAATCAGCACACCACATCTTAAGGTTGTCTGGAAGAGTTCGCTGTTTAGCGATAAGACCGCCTTTTGTACTTCATATACTTGTCTACTTTTAGACTGTTGTTGTCTTATTATTATTGGTGAACAATAAATAGCTAAATCATAAGTACTTACCTACCCAATACCCTATTTCATATCATCTGAGTTTTTGCGTGTAAGAGTAATAAACATCCATACAAACCTATATTAGTAGGGAGTAACGTCCCCTACTCAGAGTCACTAACGGTTACTTAAGTCGCCCCTTAGCACAAAAATTGTATGATAATTCTTTACTAAGGATCGAATAAAGTAACTGTTAATGACTCTGAGTTGGAGCGTAACACATGCATTAATGATACAACCAACCCTGCCTATAGTGGCTACGGCCCGCGGCGACCATCGTACGGCCTGTGGACTGTGCTATGGCCGACGCCGTGACGCGATTCGACACACTCTCGCTGGTATCAGTTGTTGAAACCGAAACTGTTGTCAACTCTCACTGCACACAAAAAGCGTGTTGGATTCGGATGGGCCTCTCAATTATATCTATGACTAATTGTTGCTAACTGGGAAAGGTGGTATTCCGTTAAGGGGGCATTCCGTTTCGGGATAAATAGCATAGGTATACAGAGTTCCTATTGATGTTCATCTTTCCACATGAAGCTGTAATTGGTGTAAGGACCAACAGCAACTATCCATTAGAAAAAAATAGCGATGTACCAATTTCTAGGAATTTAGTATAACTAGGAATAAAAATAATTTTGACGATGTTAATAGTGCTCTGTCGCATGTCTCACATTGGTTCACTATAAATAATTTACTTTTAAATGCAAAGAAAACCAAATGCTTAGAATTCGTGTTGCCAAATGTAAAAAAAGTAAATAAATCTCTTAAATTAAATAATGAAACATTAAATATAGAGGAATCCACGGTTTTTTTAGGGGTGACCTTGGACAGTAAACTGCAATGGGGCCCGCACATAGCATCTCTCACAACTAAACTTGCTAGGGCTGCTTATGCTGTTAGAAAAATAAGGCAGCTCACTGACGTCGACACTGCTCGGCTTGTTTATTTTGCATATTTCCATAGTGTTATGTCTTATGGCATTTTACTGTGGGGCAAAGCAGCCGGTATAGAACAAATTTTTGTATTACAGAAAAGAGCCATTAGAGCTATTTATAAACTAAAATCAAGGGAGTCCTTGCGTGTCAAATTTAAACAAATAGGTATACTTACAGTAGCTTCCCAATATATTTATAATAATTTAGTGTTTATACGGAATAACATAACTGCATATAAACAAAATTGTGATTTTTCAAATCGTCAAACAAGAAGGATGCATCAATTGGCTACCTCTTCGTACCGTCTTTCTAAAGTGCAACGTTCTTTTATGGGACTAGGTATAAAATTTTATAATAAAGTCCCAAAACAAATACATGACTTACCGGTGCAATCTTTTAAGAAACGTGTAAAGGCTCAGCTCTTAGGCAAGGGCTACTATAGCATAAATGAATATTTAAATGACAAGGATGCTTGGAAATGACTAGCTAGGCAACCAGTTCTGCACAGGTTAAAGAATACCTATTTTTGTAATAGATATAAGTTTTATTTTTAAAAGATGTGCTGAGGAGTTTCTTTACGGCTTTTCTTCTCCTCCATGACAAAGCACCTTTCCGAAAAGCTGGTAGATTAAAAAAATGACGTGCATAAGAGTATCAGTGATACCTACATGAATAAAGATTATTTCATTTCATTTCATTTCATAGTGTCAAAGTGAATTTCCAGATTTTCTTTAACTTCGCCATATAGCCATTAACACTCAGCTGCACAGTACACGCTTTGTCAGTGATGGATTCAACCTATGAATAGCCCACTACTAAGAACGGGTCTTGAGAAGGCCTAGAGCTTACTCCACCATGAACGTGCAGGTTGCTGAAGGGGTAAGGGGGTAACCAAACTGTCGGAAGTTTTCATATCGCCCGAAGGCCTCCGACATGGCTTAACAACTTTTATATTACAAAACCAACCGGAACCGAGACAAAATTACATGTCCTACGAAGCACGAAAACGCTCAAGAAATTTTCACCATTAGCTTGCACTGTTTCGACCTGTTTATGACCAGACATCAAATTATACTGAGAAATCTCGAAAATGCACCTACCAGATCTTAATTTGACAATGATGATCCATTGCACAACGTAGGTATGACTGAGAGACCAGTACTTACATGAAATCGTATGAGATCTAACGTGGCCGTCGCCTATGAAACCAATTGCGTCAATTACGTTAACCATTGCAACAGCCATTTGAAGATCAGTCAATTGAACTTGAATCCATTAATGACCCACGTACTTTACTGGTGGCATTGACGATTCAAGTGTGCGATTTTGAGCAATCATATTCAATTAAAAACTTCTTCAAATTTGCGAACGATTCATCTATAAATACAAGTACAATTTAATTCTTTCAATTTGTAATAACAAGTACTAAAGATTCGTATAATTTCGACAGGATTTCGACCCATTTGCTCTTGACCCCAATCAAAAAAACTTTCAATTCAATTTATTCGCAGGAAAAGCGCTGAAGTTCTTCTGTAATTATTATAATACTACCCAAGTCTCTCTCTGGGTATGCGAATGCAAGTCATTATTTAATTAATTGTAACATTGCAGAATAAATAAAGAGTGTTGTTAACATTCTAGGTACCTATTCAAACGTTTCAAAAGATAAAGATAATATGTAGTTCTGTTTGTGTATCTTTGAACAGAGAAGATGATTATCGACAAGTTTTGCACAAATAACAATCGTATGTGGCAAAGAAAGCTGTTTTAGCAATCGTTGCAATTATATCGATTAATCGAAGCTATTGAGTATTACGATGTTGATAAACGATTGACTATCGATTAGTAATATGTAGTTACCAAGTATCATTATATTGATACGTTACGTAGAGGTCCTATATTGGAGTTGCTAACCTAAGTAATCAGTTACCGAGCTACATAAAAGGTATTGAAGCCAACGACACTGCAAATTAAACATTCCATCTTAAATTTCAAGGGTATTCATTCAATTTAATGCCATTCATTGAAACAGTTCCGTGACTGTTAGTAACCTACGTCCTATTGCAACCTCCAATGTAATGTAAACTTTCATAATATTGACACATCTGCATTAAATCGCAACATTAGGTTTTCACGTGTTTAAAAAATAAATTAGGAATATGCTTCTAAATACTAAGTAAATTCGTTTCACCACCAAAGACTTCATCGCCACTTGACACTTACCTCGGTGGGATTTTAGTCGTACATTAACAAAAGACTCAAGACAACATTCTAATCCAAAGTACAAAGGACATTTAAAAGTACATAACAATATACCTTTAGCTTTATGAAACCGGTCTTAATATGCCACACGTTTTATTTGTAAAAAAATTATGTGTGGTTACTGGAAGGTTATTAATCTCCACGTACACATCTCACACCTCATTACGGGGTAAACGAGATCGGCATTCAGATTCAGAAAGATTCATAGGCGGTAGGCACCACTGCCTCACCTATTTCTGCCGTGTAACAATTGTCTTAACCTGTCCAATGTGAATACGCTTCAAAAGCGTATTGTAAATCTATCGCTCAATGTGAATACGCTGCAAAAGCGAATTCGCTGCATCGCGCCACATTTAATGTCACTGTGCGTCATAGTCCGTTCCTATCTTGCTCAAACTTATACAATTGTGTTCCGATATTTTCAATCGGAAAATTAGTTGCCGATTACACTTATACCAGAAGCCGGACTATCCTTATCCTGGGCCCTAGGGCTCCTAGGGCATCGACGCATCTGTCACCAACTTCGAGAGGGAGAAATACTAACGATAACTAAATGGACTCGTTTGCTATAAAACATAAAAAGAGGAAGTTGCATGGAGGACAATGACACAATAACATTTCATACGCCTTTACTTGTCATTGAAAGTGCATCGACTTTGGGACTGTTTCTGAGGTATAAGTGGTATAACAGCTAATTTAAATTTTATGCATTTTCCTAAAATGCAAATTCCAAGGACCTTATCTTCATTCAATTAAGATTTAATATTTCTTTGGTCGCATAAAAATGCCGTGCCGCTTGTTAGTGCAGTCATTGAAGCGAAAAATACGGTGTTACCTCCGAATTTTTTTACTGTGAACCGATTTGCATGAAATTTTGGAATTAGGCTTATCTAACCCTTAACTTCAAAAGTGAAAATAATCTGAACTCCGCAAATTATTTTTAAGGGGTGTAAACAACCCCTTAATGGAAAAATTAACATTGAGCCATTTTATCGCTAGAAAACATGTGTAATAGTAAGTTTTGAAATTGTAAAGTGTTTTCTAACACAATTACCTCATATTAAAATCATTTTCAACCCCTTGAAATTCTTACAACCCTTGCTAACAACCCCTAAATTAAAAAAATCACAAAAAATTACTTTGGTATGACATAAAAAGATGTAAGTATAGAGTAAGTATTATTTTGTTCTCTATAATAATAGTCAAATTTTTAACCCCCTTTCAACCCTTAAAAACAACCCCTTGATAAAAAATTGTTAAAAATTTTTTTTTGATTAAATGAAAAGGATTTAAATATTATTCTACACTCTCGAAAGTGATTATCATAATCTTCAACTTTGCTACCCTTAAAACTACCCCTAAATTAAAACAGTAAATATATATGATTACATATTTAAAAATAATTTAATTATAGAGTAAAAAATTGCCATTTATTGAATAAAATATTTACAAATTACATAAAATACATCGTACCAGATTATTAAAATATATTATTTTTCATTACTCAATGTCGGAGTCGCTGTCACAATTACAACAATTACAACAATTATTTAAACACGTTACAATAGTTTTGGGTCTCTATTATACTGCGTACTTTCACATTGCTCCAAATATTCACACTCCGAAATTTTCAGTTACTAAGTAGAAAAAAATATGATAAGTTTTTGGACCATAACTCCTTCAATTTTCATGCTATCACAATTTATAACAAACCATTTTAAAGGTAATTAACAGAGCTACAACATCCTTCATTGCAATATATAGTAAAAAACCTTTTTTTAAAACAGTGAAGGGTTAAAGGGCTTAAGAGAGACTGTGATTGCGCTGCTGCGCGCTCTTTAAACAATCATATCTCCGTCAATTTTTGTTTGACAGAAATAAAAAAAAACCAAATTGTTCGTCAGAAAAATACCTAAATTTTTCATCCCTACACTTTTTTACGTATCTGTCGTCATTTTTGAGATATTATGAAAAAAAGGTGTTTTTTTTTGTAAATTTGAAATTTTTTTATTTTTTTTAATCTTGATTTTTTTTAAAAATATGTGTCCTGAAGCAGCCAAACTGATATAATCTATCAAACTCTTCATAATAAAGTTATTTCTAGACGGAATACGATTAATTTTCATTTTGGCGGAAATGGCACTTATGAAACCCATTGATTTAAAAGAAAATATATTAAATGGTCTTCTTATTTTCAATACAGCTCACTTATTTTACGTGCAAAAGACCTTTAACAGTGCTCATTTTAAAGCTTATTTCAAGCACTACAAAAACTTTCTTTATGGTAGAATGCATAAAATGCATCTGTTCGCCGCTAGATGGCATTGAACACATAGATTAAATTTCAGACAGAATAAAAAACGGCTTTGATCTTCAATATCTAGCTTAATATTGCACTTAGAATGATTTAAAAAAAACTAAATTGTTCGTTTTTTATCTGCTACAATTTTGGTTCTCATAAAATTTTCGATAAAACATATATTTTTGGAGATATTTGCAAAAGACCGATGAAAAACGTGAAAAAATTGCGATTTTTCAATTGCCAATAACTTGAAAAGTATTGGATTTTTCGAAAAACTTTATAGGTGATTTTTTGCTTAAAATTAGCCCTTCTATCGATATCCGAGGTTATTTTGAAAAAAAAAATGTCCACCCCCGAGAAGGGGTGGCAACCACCCCCAGGGTGAGTGCGGAGTTTAAATCATTTTCACTTTTGAAGTTAAGGGTAAGATGAACCTAATTCCAAAATTTCACGCAAATCGGTTCACAGTAAAAAAATTCGGAGCAATAATGCTTCAATGACTGCACTATGTGGCTGCAGGCTCTACAGACCACCACAGTAAATATATTAGTAGTGTCTGCACCACTTGAATTATAAAACTGTCGAAGTAACGACCATTCTTTTAATTTCACTCCTTATGCCTTTGGTGTCGCTGATGTCCATGGGCGGCGATAGCCACTTACCATCAGGTGGATCGTCAGCTCGCTTGCCGGTTATTTCCATAAATACGCTGTACATTTTAAGATCTTCATAAATAGTTGCCAATAACCATCTCGATCACGTCAGCTTTCTAACTAAAAAACCGCATCATAATCGATCCATTCGTTTAGGAGCTACGATACCACACGCAGACACGTTAAACTATTTTAAATAATTAAATTAAAATATAAAAAAAACCCTTGACAATTGTATTTACACTAAACATAGCTAAGAACACTCTGGATAAGTCACCTTATAGAAAAAAAACTAGATCAAATCGGTTCATCCGTCAGGGAGTTACGATGCCACAGACCCGTTAAACTTATAACACCCCTCTTTTTCATCGGGAGTTATAAGGCGCTCAAAAGCGGTAGTAGGTCCTACCTCTATGCGTATGATGCAGCGGATGGTGCGCGTCAGGCGGCGCGCCGCTGGTGACGTTGTTGTAGATCCGCTTGTAATGATTGTACACGGCCACCGACAGCACCTTCTTGGCGTACTCCTGCCCCACCACGTGCTTGTTCAGGTACTCGAAGATCTTCTTCGGGGGCGGTGGGGGTTTCCTGAGGATCGCACATACGCTGTGTGGGTCAAATCTTGCAAGCTTAGTTGGAACTACTGGGACCATTCATTAGGTCTCGAGAGGGAAGGGGTAATAATAGAGACTAAAGTAAAAATCATTGATTACGGTAAATTATGTTTTAGTGCAATTGATCCTTTTCTAAAATCTGGTAAAATCATACGTAAGAAGGGGGAAGGGGAGTCCGAAAAACTGCTAGGTTTTACATGGGGGTAGGGGGGTCAAAATGGGCTATAATTTTAATGAATGGCCTCACTTCCTCCTAAGAAGTGAAAATGTTATATATTGCTTAAGAAGACCATGGACTCCTATGATAAGCATGACCTGATATTAAACTCAGGTTAACCTCCAGACGACGGTTAACGTGTATTTAGTTGTGAAACTACATTTGTGTAACTAACTTTTTATGTGAAGATGGCAAAGTAAAGAACAGACGAGCTCCTTGATGGTAGAGTTTACGGTCGTGCTTGGACATCCTTTACATCAGCAATGTCAATGCCAAGAAAGAATAGAGGAACAAAGTCATCATTGGTTAAGTAGCTCCCAGCCGGATCTCGACGATTATCGGATACGTCACGTCAGGGTGATAATTTATTTGGTATTCAAATGTTACGTTATTTTATTATTGTAAAATGTTGCAGATAAATGTCATTGCCACTTGTTACATGTCATGCGGTATTTGTTTAAGTTTAAATGCTCACACAATGAAAACATTGACTCTTCGTACTAAAATCTCGGTGTTGCGGGTCATGGATACACAAATAAGACATCACAGACAACTGAGAACAAACATTTATCTGTCAAAAGTGTGGGGCACCGGGAACCATACCTTGACCACACACTGATCGCTGTCAACTGGGCTACGAAAGGATTATATAAAAAATATGCAGGTATATTAGCAGCGCATAACTTCAAAAATATAGATATGTATTTGTTATTTGAGAAGGTAATAAACGGGTCAATAATCTCGTCAGTTGTATCTTTAAGGTCAATGTTTAATGGCCACGCAAGTTTTGATCAGTCCCGTCAGATCGTCAGTCAGATCCCGACTGATCGTTAGATGACTCAATCATGACAGCTTGCAGTACACCAACCTCAATTCAGTACCGAGGGGGCTGATAACAATGCTTCTTAGGGAATCGTGTTAAAATTAAAAGTTAATCTTTCTAAAAACAACAACAAGAATCTATTTTATTCCTAGGATCCAGTTACTCTAGTCATTTGAAGCACTTGAGCGCTCACATTCAGCCTGTAGACTAGACTGTAATTTATGTGTGACCGTAGCGTGTGTGTGAGCGGTTTTAACCTGTTCGCAATGCAACATGGTGGTCTTGAACAATCTTTAATTCTCCAGATCTCCAGAGCTTAACTTCTTTTAAACAACTTTTACGACTCATGACTTATGAATTTTACGTGTTCCTATTGTTTCTTAGCTGACAGATTGCTGTTTGATGACACGAATTTCCATGCATGGTAGTGAGACTACTCACACTAACCATCAGGTTAGTTCTGGATTACCCCATACCAACCTATAAAATCCAGACTTGTTCTCTGCGTTGTCCTTGATGCTCTTCTTGGTGTCCACTTCGCTGAGCACCACGAAGAAGTGGTGGCACTTCTCGCACTTGACGAACCGCGTGGAGCTGACGAACGTCTCCACGTGGGTGCAGGGGTCGCCGCACTTGGGGCACGTGAGCACCCCGGACCCGGAGCCCGACTTCTTGCCGCCGGAAGACCCTGGAGTTGGGAACACAGATTGCAAGGAATTGTAGGGAAATAAACATCTGGAAATTAGATGTATGCTTAATTCTGGAATTTGTACATATTTTGCCCGGATGTCAGTGTTCTTCTTCCTTTTTAAACCCAACTAACCAGTTGATTGTATGCTAATTCCTGGAATTTATGCATAACTTGCCCAATTTCCCAAGTATTAGTTGATATTCTTTTTAAACTCTGCAGTTCATTTGCGAAAGTTAAAAAATTGAAATTTGTTCTAATTTTTCTTTAATGGGCATTTAAAACAATTAAACTAGGTTAATGACATGAACATTCAATATCGAATTTTCTTTTACAAAGTAACAATAACATGATAAAGATCCGGGATGTACGTCTCTTGTTTGTCGGCGGTTTACATAACAATGAAATGTACGATAATTGAACACTATGATATAAATGGACATTGTAAAGATCAATGAACTGTAAGTCCTTACTAAAACTTCTACATAAGCACTTTCACTGGCAATCCCCAATACCAAGATTACGTTGTCTATCCCTAGCTCAGACTGCTATACATACAAGACATGGCCGATAACGAGTCAATCACCTCTATATCACGTAATATTTATCTACTTATCAATACAAGTTATTTCTTTTGTTCTTTTAGTACATCTGCGCTGGTATAATTTCAGAGGTCAACCCAATTTTCATGCTCGAAAACGATGTGAACAAACTTCGCACATCAGTATCGTCGTTCGGAAACAATGGTTCGCTAGATAACGTATAAAAAGTTCAAACATTCTAGACAATCAATACATCTGCATTTAACTTCGAGTGTCATTTATTTATTTATTTATTTATTTATTAAGTTTCACCAACAAAGTGGACACTATCACATTACAATTAAAATATAAATAAATTGCAGAAGATACATTTTCTAGTGTCACCTCAATTACAGGTGAAAACAGCATGCACAATCAATAGAATCTAAAAATTACATTCATCATAACTCACAATAAAATTACATAAAACAAATTAATGAAAATATTACTAAAAATTAAGTTTAAATAACATTATACAATAAAAATTAAATTAAAATTATTCCACTTAATTGATAAAAAAGGTAATTAAAATAAAAACAAATTTCATTCAATAAAATAAGAGGTAAAATAATTCGGATAATATACGTGAAAATAAAAATAAATTAAAAAGTAGGTAAAAATTAAATATCACAGCTAAAAATAAATTTCATAAATTATAATTACGAGTATTGTTTTTTCAGGTCAAGAACAAAATTTTTGAATTTGTAGTGACTATTTGAAAAAATATCTAACAAAGGTAGTGCTTCCTCAAAGCCATTGATCGTCCGTTTGCCAAAATTACGAGGAGGACAAGGATGGGCTGTACTTACACTCATGTTATGAACAGCATTATATTGCCGCATAGCTCTGTTTAGAGGGCTATAATGACCCAGATTTGTCCGCGAAGGTATTTCAACAAACGGTTTATATTTTAGCGATCTTGGTATCCCTCTAGGTACACGAATGTTAACTTTCGCTAAGAGATTAGTTCCATCAGTATAACCATTAATAAGTTTGAACAGAAACGTAAGGTCCAACATTCTTCTGCGGTCTGAGAGAGAACTGAGTTTAAAAAATTGCAATCTATCATTATAACTCGGTAGTGATTTAGCTAATTTGAAGCGATATGACAAGTGCCAAAGGAATCTTTTTTGCACGCTTTCAAGGCGTTTAATATAAATGTCATAGTGTGGGTTCCATACTACACTGCAGTACTCCAGGCAACTACGAACAATTGCAGAGTATATCGTTATTATAGTGTTGGGTTTTTTAAAATCTCTACAAGTGCGTAAAATAAAACCCAATGCCTTGAATCCTTTACTAACAATATTGTCAAAATGCAAGTGAAACCTAAGTTTACTGTCAAGAGTAATGCCCAAATCGCGAACATGATCTACTACGTTCAACTGAGTGCCCTTTATGGTATAAATATGATACAAATTTGATGCGTGTTTTCTAGTAAAACGAATCACTAAGCATTTCTTGATATTTAAACTCATCTGATTATCATCACACCACGTCACTAGTTTATCCAAATCATGTTGCAGTAATAAGCTCTCTGTGAGTGAATTTACTTGCCGGTATATTTTTAAATCATCTGCAAACATATGGAATTTGGAGTTTGAAAAGCACTTACCTATGTCATTAATAAAGCAGGTGAATAGCAAGGGCCCAAGATGGGAGCCTTGAGGGACGCCAGAATGGGCCTTGAAGGGGCTTGATTTATAACCACTAACCACTACAACTGATTGCCTGTTTGACAGATAGGACCTGCACCAATCTAGGAAGGTTCCCGCTATTCCGAACGAAGATAGTTTGTTTATTAAAATTTCATGATTAACTTTATCAAAGGCCTTGCTAAAATCAGTATAGACAGCGTCGAAAGAATGCCCAAAATCAAGGCCCTCAGCCAAGTTCTCCACAAAAGATGTCAAATTTGTAGTAGTAGAACGGGACTTAATAAAGCCATGTTGCTCTGGGATAATATTTTGTTTTATATGCCATGATAACCTAGAACATATTAAGCTTTCGAAAACCTTTGCAAAAACATTAATAATAGATATAGGCCTATAGTTCATTACCGATGCAGAATCGCCATTTTTAAACAAAGGTATAATGAGAGCATCTTTCCACGCCGAAGGGAAGATACCTGAGCTAAGCGATTTGTTAATAATCATGTATAACGGCAGAGCTAATGCCTGGGCACATTTTACAATAAAAACAGCCGGTATACCATCAGCCCCAGCTCCCTTCCTAGGATCAAGTCTTTTTAAAACTCGGTATACTTGAGCTCTTGTGACAGATATAGACATCAATATTCGTGTAGAAATGGACTTGTTACAATTATTAATAAGAGGTGCAGAATTATTAAAGGCGCTATAAACCGAAGAAAATTGTTTCGCAAATAGATCGCATATATCAGAACCTGTACATGCTACTGTATTTCCCAAAGACATCTTCGCTGGGTAAGTACTACTACCGCCTCTTTTATGTTTTACAAAGGACCAAATTAACTTTGGATTCGATACTAATGATGATTCCAACCGCTCTAAGTATTTTTTGTAATCGGAGTCATACATTTTTACCGCTCTCTCACGAAGTAGTTGGAAAGAAATCAAATCCCTAGGGTTTCCGTATTTGCGGTGTTTAATTCTGTATTTATGCTTCTCTTTTAACACTCTTATCAAAGAAGACGTGCACCAAATTGGGTATTTGTTGTAGTTGCGGGATTTTGATCTGGGCACGTACTTTATAATCGTCAATTTGAGCTGTCTATAGAAGATAGAGACCATATCCTCTACAGAATCACATTTCGCAAATTCGTCTAACCAACAGATACTGTTTAAGTAGGTCATGATTTTTTCATAATCAGCTTTATAAAAGAGAAATTTTGATTCAAATTTAGTTGACAGGCTACGAGTATGATTTAACTCAATAAAAAATTGCAACGGAGGATGCAGGGGGTCAATCAATGATAAAGGATTCAAACATACATCTAATTGTGAAATAGAAATTGTACTTAATATTAAATCTAAAATTTTGTTTTTATTATTCAAATTAAAATTATATTGGGATAAATTAAAAAGGGACATAAAATCAATTAAAATATTATTTAATAAACTATTAGAAGTCTTAGGGATTATAGATTGGTCGCTTGTTTTGTTCCAAAGTAAACTGCTTAGATTGAAGTCGCCAAGAATAATAACATCGCCGTTGTGCTTTTCTAATATCTGATTGGAATTGATAATAAAGTGCTCTAATATATGTTTTTGAACGGGTGGAGGTATATAAGCACCGCATAAGTACAGGTCATTCACAATATCGGAATTGTCGGCAAACTCCAATTTAACCCATAGATCTTCACATTTAGACTCGTGTTCAAACAACCGGTATGATTTTATTTGCCTAGATATAGCTATAAGTACGCCACCCCCCTCTTTATTGTAGTGGAACCCACTGCTTTGACGATCGCGTCTATAAACCACATACCTGTCATCAAATAATTCATTGTCGGAAATGCTATCGTTTAACCAAGTTTCTGTTAAAACTATTACATCAAAATAATTACAAACGACATTTTTAAAGAGCTCGGTGGTTTTTGTTCTTAATCCTCTTACATTCTGATAATAAAAACTCAAATTGCTTAAAGTGCCCTTAAGTAAAAAAATAAAAAAATGTAAGCAAACCTAGCGCAGTTTATGATAAACGATTTAATAAGTCCAAGTTTTTAACATGTATAAAGTTAGTATTTTCAGTTTTACGCATATATATTCTTCCATTTCGGACCCATACAAATTTATAATTTAACTCTTTTGCTTTCCTGCGAGCAGCAGCATGCAAATCCTTGTTTTCTGATGTTAGGTGTTCAACGACATAAATGGGGTTCTTCTTATTTCCGCCAATACCAAGATGACTAGTATTAAGTTTGTCTTCCTGATTACTCCTGTTAAACCTGCTCGTAGCAGCAAGAAATTCATCACGCATACTTGGACTGCTAAATTTAACCAATATAGACCGTGGTCGAGGACTTGTATTATTCACTTTGGCAAGCCTAGAACAGTAGTGGATATTGGCTTCATTGATAGGGTACTTTATTACTTTGCTTAGTTGCTGTACTGTATTTATTAGATTTTCTTGTTTGTTTTCAGGTATGCATTGAATCTCAATATTAGTTGAACGCGAATTTTGGTCTATTTGTGCCAGACGTGATGAAAGTGATTGAGTAATAGCTCTGAGTGAAGCGTTTTCCGTTACAACAGATTCTAATCTTTTTGACTGTTCTGCATGTGAGGCTTTGATCTTCTCTAATTCTTCATTATAAAAGGACATGGATGATTCAATTGCTGATATGGCAGTCCCAAGTTGCAAAAGTTGAGGTTCAAATTGATTTTTAAAGGTATTCTGAAGCTCTTCGCGAAAAATGTCGCGTATGTTTTTTGCGGATAGGCATGTACAGCTTGCTGTGTTACGTTGGCGTTGTTTAGTACGTGCAGTGACAAACTCATAATCAAGTTGAGGTGACGATGGAGCGCGGACAGGCGTATTAGAGTCATATTTGTATTTGCAGTAAACACTGTAACTACTCGCCAAATTCGAATCGCTTGACTGGACCACAGCAAGTGCCCTATCCTATAGCATGATGAAACTTAAGCTTCACTATGCCAATGTATTGATGGGTCACAACTAGGACAACCTTTCTTTAGATACTGATAAGTTGTTATCAAAATATCATGATATTTCTGTCTCAGTCTAGGGTATCAAAGTAAAAAGCTGGCTAAAAATCCGGACATATTTATTTATAGGTACCTATCCAGACCAATCCAGACGAATTAATTAGTCAGGGGCCAGGGCTGGCCTGACCAATACCAATTGACAAGCTATTGACGTTAAGTCAACATTACACTTGTAAGTTGCTTCCGTAAAATTTAAGGGTGCTTTTCCACCAGAGATGTGCTATGCATAGCTGCAAAGATGTGAAATCCAATAAATATGATTGGTTCAATAAATTGATTGATTTCTACCAATGAACATGATTGGTGGATATCAAATGCATCCATAACAACGTAACATAGCACATCTCTGGTGGAAAAGCAATTACGATATGCAACTTACAAAGTGAGTTTACATTTGCAAAACGGTAATTTAGTCACGTAATTTACCTACGTGAGTAAAACTTACTTTATAAAGGCATCCTTACCAGAATCCCCAGGTGCAGCGTCCTTGCCGTGCTGTCCGGGCGGCGCCGGCGGCTGCTCCGTGGGGCTCTTGCACAGCACCGCGCACGTGCTCAGCGCGCGCGGACACGCCCGCCGCAGCGCGCGGCATGTTTGTACTCCGCCTGAGGGGAAACACACCTCACTTAGCGCCTCGTAGACTATAGTAAGTTATACCGAAAACTTAACGAAAGGTTCCAAAGATAATCTAACATTTTAACAAAAAAATAACCCACTTCAAATGAAGTACATCCAATAAAAAAAGAATCATCGAAATCGGTTGGCGCGATATTGAGTTAGTTATTCGTCCATTTATCGCGCATATACTTAATGCAAATTTAAGGTTTAAATGCTTTTAACATGGATGCCATTGTCAAACTACACGACAAGCACCAGCTTTTGATTAAAAAAAGAATCATCCAAATCGGTTCACCCAGTCCAAAGTTCTGAGGTAACAAACATAAAAAAAACACTCGAATTGAGAGCCTCCTCCTTTTTTTGAAGTCGGTTAAAAAAGAAAATGTGTGTTCTTTAATCTTTGACAATCCTTGTGGCGCGTTACCATGCCGGATCGCCGTGCCAAAGGACCTGGGTTCGATTCCCAGCGGGCGGAAATTTGATGATGAGTTTAAATTACTGTATTCGGTGTGGATGTGTGTTCTTGTCTTTGTGTATTGTCCATGGCACACGACAAAGAAAATCTTAGTGTGGGTTTATGATTGTGTAGTGTGTATCGTTTTCTTTTTCCGCATTAAACCTAAATCCTTGTGCAGGAAACGAGCCTAAAATCACAGTACAACAGCTGCACTTCGACCTCATTGCATAAATTAAACCTATTGCTTGACGAATCACGACAGGGGTACCGCCTACGTCCACGTTTCGCTTCCAAATCGCGTATTGTCACGCTGACAATAGCCACAATGGAGGTCGGATCTCGTCTTGTTTTCCTTGTAGGCCACTTTCTTGTTTCGACGAAACTGTCACGTACCGAAAACTAAGCCAAGTGGACAGATCGGAGTGACAATCCGATGGATATTTTGAATCACAATGAAATGACACAAGGTATAATAGAAAGAATTTATAATAATATAATAAAATATCAAGTTCGCGTTCGGAAAATCATAATGGTAGTAATAATAAAGTAATAAAGGTAGGTTAGTAGGTGTCAATTAAAATCGTAGCAAAATACTTAAAATAGCTAAAGTTTTTGAAGGCAAGATTTAATGTAGAACTGAACGTGAAGTAGAGGGGGTAACTGAAAAAACCTGTACGCACAAAGTCGTTTAACTTTAGTCCCGCACATCGAGTATAAACACAAATAACATTGCACACAGACAATATTTATCCGTCATAATAAAACCTTGCTTCGATCGAGGATCGATTGGATCACAAGATTCACAAGACTATCAGAGCTGGGATAATTAACTACACAACCTGCGATAGTCCTCAGTGGAAAAAAGCATAAGTTCTGTTACTTTGAATTTTAGTTATTAATATGATTGGAAAGAGGGACAAAAGCTGCATATGCTTAATTTTTTTCAAATTTTTATAATTAATCTTAACGGTTTTGTGCAATAAATCGTAATGTAAATTCCTTTGACAACTTACTGATAGTTTAAAAGTTTTTTTGCTCTTCAGTAAAATTGCAATTTTCATCTTATGCCTTTTTCCACTGAGGGTACGCTATGTCCGCTTACTATCTACCTCTGTCTGCACTCTGCATAACCAACCAACAGTGCATTTTGTGCAACTGAACTACACAATGTGTCACTAGGTATGTACTTATTATTGTCGTGGGGTCGTCGCATCGCATCACAGCACTATTAGGCAACAGCCGGTCAGCTGGTATCTCGTCTTGTTTATCAATATTCAACAGTCCTATAAATCTAAGGCTACTTGACAGGTCAGGTTAGGTTTGGCTAGTATAATATGCACGTCTAAGTTTCCTCGTTGTTCTTGCGCGGAATACAAAAACAAATTCCATACACCTATAATATGCATCACGAGTATGATCTTTTCGGGTTTCCCGTATTTGTTCTAGTTTATAGGGCGTCCGAGTAGCATACTGGCGTTTTTAATAAGGATCCGGGTAAATCCTGGACACTGTTTGGTATGCGGGGTAGGCGGGTTGAATTACTACAGCGTCCCCTAGGAAAGGCAGCTCAACGCAGACCCTATAGCGGCCAGCGCCCTACATTTTAAACGTCCCTGTAAAATAGTTCACCATCCATCAATGGGGCCAGTAGCCTTGACACCCATTGCCATCCACACGACCAGAGTTTTTGAAGATTTGTCCGATGACAGCGATTTAGGCGGTGACAGCCCTAATCACGAGGAGTATCTTAACAGAAACTCTTCTCTACATGATCTCATTAAAAGGAAAGCCGATCCCCTTCTGGTCTGATGATGCGGCTTCAAAAGATTCTCCAAAAAATACCCACCTACTTAAAATTATTGTTTCAACTGTTTCATTATTTTATTATCATATTATTTGTACAAGTATACGTATAGTGCAATGAACTGCTGAATTAATATTTCACAATTGCTGTAACTAGATATATTATACCTAATAAAATTTCCTATCACTGTAATGCGAAAAAAATTTTAGGGCCCTAATAGGTTTCTAATTTCTAACATCAAAATGTTTATCAATTTTTTACAAGTTATAAAACATGCAATATCTATTTGTTGAATAACTGTCAGTTTTCATTACATTCAAAATATATGCCCGGCTGTGTCCTCGCCAAGTTGCATTGAACAGGTTTAAATATTGACTACATGTACATTTTCATTTAAAGGAAAATGAAGCTTTTTCCTCCAGTAACTGTTACTTACTACGGAACTGTTATTACCTACATGTTTCTGTAATGTCACTAGTTACTTATTGAAGAGTTTTTTTAAGTAAATAGATACATAACTTAAACACACCGAGCATGTAGTACAATAAATCTGCGATTTCAGCAATAAACAAGTACGTCTTTTGCATAACTTGTGAGTCATTTCAACATTATTTTCCTCATGGCATATTGCACCTGCATAATCCTAAGGCTCGTCAGTTGAGGAAAGGGCCAGTATGCAATCAATATCTTAGCTTTCTAATTTCGAGAAGATACCAAGCCAATAAGCCCAGTACCATTGATGGCCTTATGTACCGTCCATGCGTTTAAGAATTCATATACCTCATTTATCACTTCATTCATATCATCAATTTTGTCTATAATTGGGACCGTCAATTGAAAGCTTCAATTCCTAGCTAGACAGAAATTTGAATATTGAGTTTGATTTACTCGGAAACTGATAACTACCAAGAATAAAATGATTGCTACTAATTACTACAAATTGATCTACTCCGCTCTACTCTGCTCTAGTTAGTAGAGCTCTACTTAGCTCTATTCCCACAACTAAAGACTGCGCGAACGGAACAAATACGAGTAGTAGGTGCCTACCATACACGAACTGGTTTGATGAAGACATAAACCAACTACATATTTCAAAACATCTGTCAAACCAGCTTATCACATCAATCTTAATTTACAAAACACTTTCATACCGTCTCCAATCGGTCTGGTAACCATAATAAATATTAATGACACACTTCGAAGCCCATTTGGTCATCTTATCTGATCGTCTCGTAATAAAACTCATAATGTACGCACCATGATACCCGTGAACAATGGCGTGAAATGCAAATTAGATACGAAACTTATATTACATATTTAAAAGAGAAAGAGGCCGAGATAAGTTTGGTTTTTATTATGGAAATCTCAAAAAATAAGCCTTGGTGTCATCATTTTCATTAACTGGTGTAAGAAATTGACATTAATGTACTTTGTTTTTCGGGGTTTTAGAGTTTGTGAAGTTTTTTATGCATACTCCTTATTGTCTATGCCATCTGCAATATTGGAAAAACTAGTGCGAAGGTGTTACAGGTAGTTTCACGATTACTTATTCACATATTTGTAATCTTGTATACTTATGATCTGAGCAGGATTTGAACCCACAGTAACATTCTAAATTACTAGGCAAACATTGCTTAATTAATGACTGCAATTAGACTAAACTTTAATATTTATGCTAAACAATAACTTAACCGAGGCCACAGCTAGATCAAATAAGGCTTAATGTTCCATAATTAATAATATTTATTGCATCAATTATAAATTAATCTCATTAAAATTTTCCTGTCTTTTATTTTCAATGGAACTTGGCAATCTTCACTACGATTTTATCTCACGACCCATGGCCACGATACAACTCTCTCTTGCTTATCTTATGCAACTTTTATTAAGATATTATACCATCATCACTTGGAACATGTCAAATACTTATACTAATCACGAGCGGAGGCTTTATAGTACATTGGCTTTTACAGCACTAATAATAAAGTCGATAGCAGAGCGCCATCTAGCGATATGCACTTTCCTTCTCGGTTATCTAACAACACTTAACTGTAATGACGACGTAATGAGTTCCATGGATTTGGAGGTCGACAGATGACAAGCAGACACGCTTTACAAAATTACTGTTTAATTATATTATTTCTTCAAACCATGTACCGACCGATCAAAAAGTGTTTAGTTACAACAGATAAAACACATACTTACTGTGGCCAAGATTCATATTAGAATATTGCCCAACAACATCTGCCATCGACTAGTCTATATAAAAAACAGTAAAAGCAAATGTGTAAAAATAAATAGGTACAAAATAAATGTTTTTCACGATTTAAAGGAAGCAATCGGGCGAATGCCCAACCGAGCGTCAAATAACAAGAATAATATCCTTCCATCCATCCATCCATCAGCCTTTGGAGGTCCACTGCTGGACATAGGCCTCCCCTAATTTGCGCCACTCTGACTGGTCCTGAGCCTTCTGAATCCAGCGGATACCCGCTGTCTTCTTCAGGTCGTCAGTCCACCTGGTCGGAGGGCGTCCTATGCTCCTTTTTCCGAGACGTGGGCGCCATTCAAGGACCTTTCTTCCCCAACGGTTATCGGTCCTTCGCACTATGTGGCCAGCCCATTGCCACTTCAGCCGGCTATTCTTTGAGCTATGTCGGTTACCCTTGTTCGTCTACGGATCTCCTCATTTCTGATTCGATCACGTAGAGAAATACCGAGCATAGTCCTCTCCATAGCCCGCTGCGCTACTCTGAGCTTGTAGATTAGGCCAATAGTAAAGCACCACGTCTCGGATCCGTATGTCATCACTGGCAACACACACTGCTCGAACACCTTCGACTTCAGGCACTGAGGTAGTGTTTTGGACGACAAGATATGACGCAGTCTCCCGAACGCAGCCCATCCGAGTTGGATTCTACGAGTGACTTCTTTCTCAAAGTTGGACTTACCCATCTGGATCACCTGTCCCAGGTAATTGTATTCGTCTACAACTTCGAGAGCAGCGCCGTCAACAACAACCGGTACGGGTGTGACATGGACATTCGACATGATTTTCGTCTTGTCCATGTTCATCTTAAGACCCACCCGTTGTGAGGCGCTGTTCAAGTCCCCGAGCATTGTACCAAGTTCTTCCAGGGAACTCGCCAGGATGACTATATCATCGGCATATCGCAGGTGTGTGATGTATTCGCCATTGATGTTAATTCCACGTCTTTTCCACTCCATCAGCTTGAACACGTCTTCCAACGCAGCGGTGAACAGTTTTGGGGATATAACATCCCCTTGTCTGACACCTCTCTGCAGTTGGATGGGGTTCGTTGCCGTGTCGTGTACTCTGACGGACATAGTGGCAGATGAGTACAAACATTTCAACACCTCGATATACCGGTAGTCGATCCGGCACCGCTGGAGAGAATTTAGTACCGCCCAGGTCTCGATAGAATCAAAGGCTTTCTCATAGTCCACATAGGCAACACACAACGGCAAATTATACTCCTCGGTCTTTTGTATAATCTGCCGCAGTGTGTGTATATGGTCTATGGTGCTGTAGCCTTTTCGGAATCCTGCTTGTTTGGGAGGCTGGAAGTCGTCAAGCCTGCGTGCAATGTGATTTGTGAGGACCCTCGAAAACAGCTTATAAACGTGGCTCAGAAGTGCAATGGGCCTGTAGTTCTTCAGAAGGGTTTTATCGCCCTTCTTGAAGAACAGCGTTACCACACTTCTGCCTATCCTATAATAATATCCTTAACTTCGTCGAACTCTAAATCCATCCATCCATCCATCCATCAGCCCGAACTCTAAATATTACTCCAATACAACAGTAAAAATCGAATTCAAATCGGTTTAGCTGTTTCTGTGATAAGCGGGAACAAACAAAGAAAAATTATAAATTAATAGGGAAATTTTCCCATAACTTTCATGTAGGTACCAATCAATCAGCCATGACCATGGATCATGGATCACGTAATTGGGTCGAACTATCACTGAACACAAACAGTGGGTACCCTCGGTCGTTACATTAAAATATAATATTACAAAACTGGTTCCCAACGTTAACAAGGCTGGCACTCGAACCTTGACCCTCTTTGATAATACTGTGGGTGTCGGTCGGCATCACATCCATAAAGAGAAAGTGTTGCCATGCCACTAACAGCGGCACTGTCATGTAATCAATGCTTAACATAACCGTTCATTAACTTAATAGCATATCGTCGAGATAAGTTCCAAGTGTTCAATCGTCATTTGGTACACCTATTTGTAGTCTCTTGGAACTATGGAAATCGTTTGTATCTGTAAGGGCAAATCTATAAAGCGCATTTTGACTTGGACTTTGCTCACACAACACACACACCGTTGTTGTTTTGATTGTTTCCTAATCCCGAGCAGGAATCTACGGTAGCAGTTACGAATGCTTCCGTAAGCGCCATGAGTTGGCACCAATGATATTATAACTAAAGATACGTTATGCCCTTATAAATCAACCAAAAAATCTGTTCCGATCGAGCTTCAACACACACACGTTTATCTTTTGTTTCATTAAACCGATCACACATTGATAAATTATGTAAAAGGGATGGCACTACTAAAACCATAATAATAGTGAAAAAGACAGCTAGTGTTTGTCGCTCGAGGTCGCTCGCGTCACAGCGCGTCACGAGATCTATGACCAAATGGCACACATTTGCACACTTAGCACACCAACAAATTCAGTACGGAAAAGTCAGTAAAAGTTAAAAGAAATATTCGAAATTAGTACCAATATTTAACATAACGTTTTATGTACTTACCTATGGTATGTAATCCATCATTTTTATGCAATTTGGAGATATGATTTTTTCGAAATCTCAAAACAACTCGGCATTTTGGTGAAACTATAGACGGCCCAAAGACGGCCTCACTCACGGCAGCTATCAACTGTATGAATTGAAATCGCTATACTTATGCACATTCGACTGGCGTACTTCTAACGCCGTGTTGGCATGTCTTGTATATAATGTCATTGGTTGACACGTAAAATCATTAGTTACGTCACGTCATAATTTGTTTACACTGAGTAAAACTATCCATGGACTGTGTAAAAAGTTTGGCAGGTGTTTGGCAGTCACCCTGTATATGTAGGGGGATGGGGAGTGGGAGGGAGAGGGAGAGGGAGAAGGAGAGGGAATTCAATGGTCTCCGATTTGTTAAAGCTACCAAAACTATAAAAGTTAAAAGTACATTCATTGATTTTATAGGCGATACGAAGTTCACCGGCTCAGCTAGTGCCAGAATAAATCGTGCTGTCACTACAAGAACCAGATACCATTGAATCCGTAATATTAAAACCAAGAACATAATCAAGAACAATTATTATACCATTACGTGGCACGTTTCTGCTAACCTTCGCGGCCGGTCCATCTATGAAGGCCAGGGCCGACAACGCACAACGCCTTGAACTGCTGTTTCTTATAAAGATTACGAGCTTTGACCGTGACACGACATGACGTCATATTAGCCAGGTGCTAATGTGTACATTGATATAACCACAGATATAACCAAGCTAAGATTAACGGAGAATTAAAAAGAAATGATTTACAACAATCTACCTTCACCTTACTACGATAACAAAGCAAATAACTTCAAAGTCTAATCATCCCTTCCTCTTTTTATCCGACTGCTAGGAAAGGTTTTGTTTTTCATGCGTATCTTGTATGTATGTATGTATGTTCGTATGTTTTCATGTAATATTCTTTATCACCTCGTATCTTCCAAACCGCTGAACGGATTTATATAATTAAGATATCGTTAGTTTCGTCTTGATAACCCAAGTGTTGTTAGATAAGTGAAACTTAAAAAAAAAGTAGTGGCTGTCAGATGCCATTGTTTGAAGTATCAAAAAATAAAAATAAATCCAATAATGCAATATGGGTATCAAATTAAAGAGCTTACCATAAGGATTTCAAGGTATATCATGATAGCTTTTTTGATAGCAAGCGAGTTTTTTTTTAAATTTATAGCAGTTATAACCAGTGAATTCGTGAAAGTAGTGATTTTGTAACAAAAACCTAAGAGCATGCTGGGTCTGTTAATGAGAATAGGAAATCCACTTTCAAACCACCTAATTATAACATTTATAATCACTTATCAAATTAACATACATCTACAACATGATAATAAAATTCATTAAAATTAGGTGTAAATCGATTCCTCTAAGCTGGCATATTCAGTGACGTTTCACCGTATTCACACTTAAATATTTTTTTATACAGCATGATTCAAAAAATTGTTTTAAATATTGTTCTTGTCAGAACTATCCAATGTATAAAATTCTCGTGTCAGTGTTAGTAACAATACTCCTCTGAAACGACTTGACCGATTTTTATGAAATTTTGTGTATATTCAGTAGGTCTGAGAATAGGACGTTAACTATTTTTCATATTCGAAACAAAAAATCATTAATAGTAGCATTAACAAATTATGATCCATCTCTATCGCGTTCATAAGCTTGTCCATGTGCAAGGGAGACAAATATTTGATTTTTGTTGTCTTTGCAATTTTCTAGTGAATGACCGCACGGATTTTTTTTATTTAAAACAACAGTACACAAACGCAATTTGTCTTTCGCCCCAATTCAGAGTTACGGACGGTTACTTAAATCGCTGCTTAGTACAGAATCGCCATAGAAATTATTTACTAAGGAACGATTTAAGTAACCGTTAGTAACCCTGAGTTGGGGTGTCAGTGTTGTACACGACGTGCCAGGTTATGTTAATCAACCTATAACATAAAACCTATGTTACTATCACAACACAAAGACTTAAAACATCCAGCAAGAAAAATTATAGTTAAACAAACTTAAAACACTTCAAATTGAAATCACGTATTCAAATGGTACATCGCAGACAAGCCAATTTAAACGAGCTCAAATTATTCCGATGATGTAACTCTGTGAGAACAATAGAAACTACCGCATTGATTTACCATATCACAGAGCGCGTTGCTAGGACCACAAACCTACCAAGAGCGTCCAATGGATCAAATACTAATTAACGTCACCTCAAAAGTTTTCAGGGTCCGATGTACGCATCTCTCCTTATCCAGCTCTTGAATGTTTCTACTTATTATAAGGCTATACTGTTACTGATCGACATACAATACGTAGCCTATTGCTACAGCCTAAACCACGAGATCTAGTCTTAGAAGCTTGAAACTAACGTTTCTCATACCTCATACCATACACACAACACAACACATAAAGATAGGTCAGATTCCCTATATCTACTTATGAAGAGGAGCACTAATAAAAGAAGCTCAAAACAGACAGTTGCTGTTGGCCGAAGCCATTATAGCTTCTATCGGGCAGAAGGGCCAACCGGTTAAACCAGCGAACTATACAGAGCTCGATTCAACTAATATCCCAACTGCACTTAACCGCAATTCTAACTCCTTTCTAATAAACACGACACAGCATGCGCTTACCCAACACTCCCAACGGATCATTGAGATCACTTTTACCACTAAACTCGTAGGTAATGGTCCCAAAATACAAAAGTACTAACGATAATGTATTATTATCATTTCGAGCAAGAGCCTAGGGTTGACATCTTAGAGACTAGTAAAAATGTATTATACTTGTGGAATTTACAACTGAACTACCTAATACGAGTACAAGTTGACATTAACGGTCAGATTAATAGCGTTATGAAATACCAATCAGGATTGTCATGGACATAATCTACCCTGGGAATCTAGACGCAACTCATTTCAAAAACAAACATTTCTCATTTGAATTCGTCAACGCAGATGTCTCGACGCGGTGGAATGCTAAAGCAATCCCGTGGCGTCCTACGAAGAAGCCGAGGGAAGACCGCTGGGTTTTAGTGGGTATCAATTATATGAGCCCCACATAGCCACCCCACACTTAACGGGGTGGGACGCAAAAAAAAAGCCTAAAAAAGTTGTCGCGTGTATACTGTGAATTCCCAAAAATTATTGGAAAGCAGATTCTTTACCTCATGTCATACTGACCTATAAGAAATTTAGGTGATGTACTAGTCAAAGCGCATGTTTCAAAACAGTTTGGGGCAACTTGATCCTCAATTATTTTAAATGCTTACTTGAAGATCTAAGTTACCGAATTTAACTGACAAAGAATGCCAAGAAACGGCTCGACGTTTGTTCCCAAGAGATAAAAATATTAAAATAAATCTCAAAGGTAAATTCTAGAGGCAACCCTGTCTAGGCGAGATGAGTGGCCTTGACGTAACATTGCCTGTTACCACTTTCACTAACATAGAAGTAGATTGTGAATGTTTAGCGATATTGTGCCTGTTCCGTTGTCGTTCGGATGTCAGCGCCTAGAGCGGCTGCAGTTATCCTTTCTAAATGCTTTCGTGAGATTAGCAGCAGTTAGCACTGCAAGTCTCAGTAGGTACTGACTCCTCACTAGCTATGACATGAAATCATACTTATATGACCTTATACTTACATGAATCGTGATCCAAGCATGCAATAGGTGCCTATGACACGACTAACAGACTAACTAAACGCAAGCCACATTTAGGTAGGTAGCTATACCTGAATTCTTCGTCTAGTTTTAAGACTTTTAAGATCTCTTGTGATTGTTATCCGAAGTCGAACCTCAGAAATTTCTCTATTTTATCAAGATGACACACACAAAAACGCTGGCGCGCAGTTTTCTAGCTATCCGTGGAACTGTCACATAAACGTTAACGCCCCGTCACGTTATATTATAATTGCATCAAACGTCACGAACCACTAATGATGCTGCTTGATGTAGCCATTAGAACATGAAAATCGTGCGACCGAATGGCGGTCGAAGATTTAATCTATCATTAACAACCGGTCCGGTGCTAGGCCACGGAATACACTTGACGTCTGGCGATGATTTTACGTAATATTCCATACAGAGCTCAGATCATTATTGATCTGAGATACAGAGGAGGATCCGTGCGGAGGCGTTCACGGAATAGATTAATGACGCCCAAACCAATGGCGTCGAAATGTAATAAAATTTTATCTCACTAAAATAATCTGCGAATTAATAGGAATTAATATACAAATCATCAGAAATGTTGTTTTCATCAAAACAATATTTCATAATAGTATGTATAATAATGATTACTTACTGGCTACAGTTGTATTCTAGTATTGAGGCCTTCGGGCGATAAAATAACTTCGCGCAGTTCATCTCCTAAGCCAGTTCCCCTGAAATTTTAATAGCGGTATGTCTCTTCCCAATGCCCATGCATTATAGACCTGAAGCCTGTGGTGGACCACTGATGGGTCGAAGTCACTGTCTGCATAGTTCTATAAGCGAGTGGATCTTTCCTCGATGATACTCCATTGTGAATTCGTGGACCACGAGAACTTAGCTGCAATTCTGGGCACGACAATTTCATAATGTATTTCAGTGCCTACCTACTTGCTTACTTTCCTTCATCAACTTCATACCTAATTTAAGACGTGCCGTTAGTTTATGTTCGGTTAGGTTAGTTGAAGCATACCAATTGAAATTATCCCAAGATGATACAATAGTCATTATAGCCTAGCGGTGCGAACATTGGGTCTCCGAACGTGAGGGAGTGAGTTCAAATTCCTTTACTTTTTAAAAGTAAACTAATGTGGTATCACTACATGTTCCGATGAAGAAAAACATCGTGAGAAAATAGGCACACCTAAGAGTTCCCCATAATGTTCTCAAAGGTGTGTGAAGTCTGCCAATCCGCACTCAGTCATGTGGCGGACTACGGCCTGTACCCCTTCGAATTTGGTTAGCAGTTATGGGTAATTTTGTACTACCAATAGTATTGATCATGGCAATAAATACTACCTGTCTACATTAGTCATAAATGTCATAATATACATATAATTCGTAATAATAATATAGCTTTATCTACACAAAGCGCAAGCCTGACAGGTCACTATTCAATAAAAATTAATAATGTACATAAAATATTACAAAGTATATACATAAATAAATGACACTGGTTTGATGTCAACGCCCTGTTGATTAGCAACAAACATTGAACTATGATTTGAAAATAAAAACAATAGAAGTTCAATGAACTTGATAATATGAGCCACTTTTATCGATCTGGCGTATTTTTAATTATTACTTTTTAATTAATGACACACTATTGACAGTATTGACTGTTGAGGTGAGGGATGCCCCTTATGCACTAATAAAAAAAATTAAATTGTCAATGCATCATAGCCATTCTAGGGATGTATGTGTGGGACCCCTAACAGAATCCCAGTCCAAGCACTGTACTGGCTGAGGTGCTAAGATGATGAAGCAACATACTTTACAGAACATCAACTGCAGACAATAATTCTGACAGAGATTCTGATATCCTCGGCTTCTAAACTAAAAATTATATTTATATTGCCGCCAAAAAATCTAGAATGAATGGACTAAATGTACTCTTGGCTATATCAAAGAATTTATAGAAATTAATTTTTTTTTTCGCCCTGCACCTTTACATTCTGGAAGTTATGAGAAATTCTTAAGCCGAAACCTCCAACATGGCTTCACTTAACGACTGCTATCTACGATACCAACCGTGACCGATCGAAGCATTCAAAATTTAGTACCACAACTAGCGATCATAAAAATGGCTTATGGACCTGACTGCACGAACCCACGAAGGCGTTCACACGAGCAATTCCAATTGCAATGACGGAATAAGTCGCATTACCGTTTGGGCATCAAACGTCACGCATTAATTACGTATATAATTATAATTAGCTAATGCAATAATACCGAGCGATGCTATGCTACAGACTACACGTGTGTTGTGAGTCGGCACGAGTCAAAACAAAGGTATTGCCCTATTGGGAGTCTATCCAACACGAGTTCTTCGACGGTGAGACTTGAGACTAGTGCATGTATTATAACGAGTACGTCACTAGGAACCCACGCTTTGGGAAATAATACTGTTTATAAAAGATACAAAATTGCATCGTTATGTCGTAGACGAAATTCGACCATATTACTGAATTTTAATAGACAAAAAACATTTTTAACGATAACTTAAAACTTTATAACTAAATATTTTAAATGCTAAGGGTCTCGCTGTGATCAAGATCCACATAATTGGGTTGAAAAAAAAAAGGTATCGATAGAATCCGATTTTTCGAGATGGGCTAATAGCCTTATGCTGCCGTTTCTGCCTCGAAACCTCCGGATTTTGGCTTCGATGAAGCTAAAACGGGAAGTAATAGCGGTAGTGAGCAATCTCGTCGTGATGGCAAGTCAATAAGGAGGGGCCCATGCCAGGGCCTAGCTTGGGCTAAGGCCGAATTAAAAAGACTGGAGACCGAGGCTAGGGAGGGAAGCCTTTGAAAGGGATTTAAGAAGTCGAGCCTTTAGGAAGGAAGCACCCGTCTCGGCTTTGGAGACAGGGGAATCTTCTGCTTCAGAGGTTACGAATGATCCTTCCAAACGGCACCAAGAAGTTACGGGCGGCTGCCGGGCGAAATACCACTATGTTGAAGTTGCTCAAAAATCAGGAAACTTCAAAGGGCGTCAAATAATTGAAGGACTCTGCTGCTGCCCTACAAGAGATCGTACACGCTCTGGCGTCCAGGACAGAGGCCGATGAGAACCGTCAATTTAGTTCAGAGAAAGGTCGTCGCGTCGAGAGGTGGACAATCTAAAAGCGGAACTTAAAGCGCACCATCACGAAATTAAGTTAAGTTCGCTGAAATTAAGATGACATTAAGCACAGCAGTAAAGGCAACAACAATGGAGGCGAGAGCTATTGGGAAGGAACTCAAGGGCACCAAATTTCTTCAATTGGAGTTATGATGGATGCCCGTTTCGCTGGATTAAAAGAGTGTTTCTTACCGGCTATAAATTCAAACATTTCATAATATATATTTTTTTCAAAATTGACAGTTATTCCATTGTTTTGAGTTATCACTTCTGTTTGCAGTCCTTGTAAATGCTTGTTTATTTTTATTAAAATAAAAATATTTAACGACCCTATAGCCTACTCTGCGTGGGAAGCGAAGGGTCCCGGGTTTGACTCCCGGCCGGGGCAGATATTTATGTGACAGATAAATATTTGTACTCGGATCATGGGTGTTAATGGGATGTGTTATAATTATTGTGTCATGTCATCCATACCACCTGAGACACAGTTAAAAACCTACTGCGGGGGATGAGTGTGTTAGCATTTATTATTATTAAAAAACCGTGGCCATTTGGGCCAAACTGGGGCTTTGGTCCCCCTGGGCCCTGCCACGCTAGCTACTGAGGCCTAGGACCATTTTTATCTTCCAATTTTCATCATCCTTCTAAAATCAACAATGCAATGTTAAATGTTTCGGTTGCAATGTTGGAGAGCCAGAAATAATGAAGTTTCTATACTCTTGTCTAGTTCTTCTTAGTCACATATTGCAATAGCTTTAAATACTGACATTTGTGGGCAATAGTAACCACTCATCATCAGGTGGCATAACATACAAAATTTATTGTGTAATAAGCATGAATGTTAAGGTTTTCAGAGGATTGTGTTGTTAACCTTGGTATGTTTTTAAAGTGGCCTCATTATTTTCGCTTTTAAACTTATGCATTCCATTTTAATTTGAATTTTTTTACATTTACTAACAAAATGCTATTCCTTAGTAGTAGCAACTCATCTGCAATCAAACTTAATAAGCATTTTAGGTATAAGTTTAGTAAATACCTAGGATTTTGTTATCTTTACCAAAAAAAAAATAATGCTGAACTGAATTTTGTACCTCACATTTGGTACATTTCTAATAATATTGACACTTGAAAGGAAAAATTGACTAAGCGACATTGAGCTAACTTTACAGTAGAGCAGTTTAAAGTTGGAATTTTTAGAAAAAAATAATAATATTACATACATATTTTTTTTGTAATCCTACCGACGTTATTCTTACTGTTTTGGAATTCTTATTTTAATGTGATGTATACTCTGTTTTTTAATTCTGCAAAGTAAATTGGCACAAGCTAATGTCAAATGCAAAAATAATGTTGCTGTTTTTTTTCCAGTGATATTTTCATGATTCCAGTTAAATTAATCATAAGATATTTATTTGTACATCCGGTGAATTTTATTGTATTAAAGTTTTTAATCAACATCACTGATGGATTAAATTATTCATAAAATTCAATAGACATTACGTAATGTAAAGAGAGGCTAATAGGATGGCGGACTTTTCCGATAAATATTTCTACAAAATTAATTGAAAAATTTATAATTGATAGAAATTGGTATATATGATTATATTTGAATTTCTGGGTCGGGGCATATGAAATAAGTTGCGTTTTAATTTTAATTACCTTGATATTAGTTTTTAATTCAACAGTTGGAAAATATTGATTATGTTTTACCGATTGTGACACATGGCTATTAAGAAAACAATAAAAACTTGCAATATCGGAAATGTTAATTTGCTTTGCGGAATTATACAACAGAGTTTAGATGATATTATGTATTTTAATGTTTATGATAGATAATAAAATACAATGCAACATAAATCAATTTTAAATTTGGTAAAACTTTGTAGAACAGCTACATGAATTTGGAGTGGCGAATATGATGGAGGAGTGTATCAGTATATTTCTGGAAGTTGTATTTGCTGTGTTTTGGAACAGGACCTCTGCTGTTAATGTAAAGGTATTGCATTAAAGTAGTGAATAAAAGAGAAACGGTGTATTTTATCATGGATAAACTGTAGGTCCGATATCGTATGACATTTACACGCGTAGACAGTGTTTGAACGTAGATAAACGTATGTCGTGTTATCAAACATCTGTAACAAAGTACTGAACTGCGACATACGCCTTTGGATCGAGTCCAATTTCTGTAATGGTATCAACAAAGCACGTATATACCACTTACCCGATGTCAACTGAGAATTTCTGACTGCAATCCTGCCCACGGAAACCAAACTCAGTCTTACGCTACTCATTGTTCCGAATTATCTATCACGACACTATTCACATCAGCCCACCACCCGATCGTAACACGAGTAAAATTGAAATGCTACGAAGTTGTAATTTCGAGTTACTAGCAATTTTTATTGTATTTGTTTGTCAGTGAGAGGTACACTGTCATGACGCAACACTTTTAGTCAACAACACCGACACTATTCGATATTAAAAAAAACACGAGTTACTCCGTAATCACAAAGCAGCACTTTCTTGTTTCGGTTTTTGCACAATTTTTTTACAGAATAATTTTATTTTAGATATATTTGAGCGGCCATACTGGTGTTCACAGCTGATTTTGATGTCTGAGAATTTTCTTCTATGGTCTACCACGTTGTTTCGTTATTTTTGCCATCTAGTGTTGAGAGTTTGAGAGCAGATTAAAGTCTATGGTTGAAAGTGCACTTTGTTTTATGACTTTCATGAAAAATCGACCATCGACTAATAATATAGATTATCAAAGTACCTTATGTACTAAATCTATGCAAAGTACTATAATATTATAATTATAATAATATAGCCCACTCACACATTCCACATATCAAATTCATTACGCCATCTGAACATTGGTCCAGTGAACTAAAATATTTAGGGTGAGTTACTTGACATTTAACCGATTCGTTGCTGATAGCACTACAGGCGTGTCATCAATTTTTTTAACTTGTGTAAAGGAAACATTCCTTTAGTGTCAGAAATAGGTAAAAATGCATTCAAAGATTTTTGAAAATTCACCTGTGTCATTCATAAGGATCAATTTCTTTAAAACAACATAGTGTCTTAAATTAAAGGAAGGCCAAGAAAAAATATGAATTAGAGGAATTTTTTGTATTATATTATAAAATTCCTACTCACAGTCTAAAAAAATGGTTCACTCATATAAAATGTAAGAAAAAAGCTCTCAGCTTTGCAGTATTTATTTATTTATTTTCTTTATTAGGCACGCCAATAGCATAACAGAGCCACACACGTTTTTCCTTCCAATATTGTTGTATATTATGTTAATTATATTTTGTATATAGAATAAAATTGTTGTACCCAGAATGCTGGCAGTATTCGTTGCCCTGCTTTAATACGAAAAACATTTTTAAACATTTTATCACTGGAAAGCGCCATCTAGAATTAAATTCTTTTTTAATTCACATTACTCATGTGAAGTGAATCTATAGCTTTTTTCCGTTTACGGTTTAGTCTATTGCTTATACTAAATTGAAACCTGTGGTTTGGCTTTCGGTCAACGACACCCTCATCGCATCTATCATCTGTGGCTCTGTCTCAAAGTCGTTCAAAATGGCCGAGACAGAAACTGATAATAACAGTGTAAATCGACCCGATAAAATTAATAAGGGTCAAGTGGTTAGCAATGGGCCCCGTCGCGTTACTATTTATAAAACAGAAACTGGGTTTGGTTTCAATGTCCGGGGGCAAGTGTCTGAGGGTGGGCAGTTAAGATCCATCAATGGGGAGTTGTATGCCCCATTGCAGCATGTCAGCGCAGTTTTGGAGCAGGGTGCTGCTGAACAAGCCGGCATTAGGAAGGGTGACAGGATCCTTGAAGTGTAAGTTCTCTCCTTGTACTATACATTACATAATTACCCACTCCTTCTGTCACATTCTCCTGTCCCAAATAGCTTCCCATTTTGCCAAAAGTGAAGGTTTCTCGTATTATTTACTATTTAGATTAGATGGGAGCAGGTAGCTTTGTACCAAATGTGATACCAATTTGCATGCTGACTCATCGAAACCTGTTTTGCGAAACTGTTTTGAAATGCAAACTGCTGTTATGCAAATATGAATGAATTATTTTAAAGTTTTATTTTTAACATCCTCACTACTCTTCAAGTATAATTTAAGCGTCTTTATACTTTTACTTAAATTGTATGAGTTAATTATTAAAGTATATTATTTTTGCTTAAGCTTTGTATATGTTATGATATCCACATACATGGGTAGCAACATGTCCTAATTTTAGAAAAGCTAACAATGTTGTATTCTAATTTTTATACTACTATTATAAAAGGGGTAAAGTTTGTGAGGTTGTAGGGGGTAATCTCTGGATTTACTGAACTGATTTTGAAAATTCTATTACCAATAGAAAGCTACATTATTTGTGTCATAGGCTATCGGATTTTTGGAAATTCATCCCCTAAGGAGTAAAAATAGGGGTTGGAAGTCACTTTCATACAAACCAATGTCAGTTTTAGAATTATAAACATGAAACTTTTTATGTAAGTTTATAGTTATGAACAAAAGTTAAATGTTACAAGTTTTTTTGGAAAATCTATTAACCAAAACTATAAAAGTTTACTTAGTTAAAAGTATCACTACTTTCATTGATTCTTAGGCAATACGAAGTTCGCCGGGTCAGCTAGTCTTCTATAAAATGACGAGTGCATGTATAGTAGCAGCCCCTTACAGTTATAGGTCCATGAAGAAAATGTGAATTGCACACTAAGACACATTTTTAGTGAGCAATTTATTTTCTGGCATTACTGCAAATTGAAAAAGCAGCCATTCCAATTTTTTTAATTATTATTTAATCCATTTGAACTACATCACTGATCGGTTCTGAGCCTTCTGAATCCAGCAGATACCTACAGTTTTCTTCAGCTCATCAGTCCACTTGGTCGGGACACCTTTCATGTCCAATGGTTATAAGTTACCCTGTTCTTAATAAGTACGTAAATTTTTTTGCTGAGTTTAAGTCAATGCTCTGGTTAGTGGAGATGAATTCTAAGATGAGGTAAAAATAATACATCGCACCTTCGGTGCAACAAAGTCACAAATAGCCAAAACTGTAAAATTGAGTTAGTATGCCAAATTGTCTATAAAACAAGCATTTTACGTGAAACTTTAGCAAAAACTATAAACAATTAATAGTATATATATATTTTTAACCTACTACAGATAGTAATCCAGTAATATGGAGATAAATGCGAATGTGAAAAAATCTTAGAGTCTCTCTTTACCTCTCCTGTAAAATTACAAAAAAAGCTGTTGTGCCTTTGTTGCACCAAAGGTGCGACATAGTCTACTATTGCTACTTAAACTCTTGCGTGGTTCTACAGCAGTCTATTCAGTTACTACTGATTAGCATTAGCACTTAAATGCACCTTTAATTTAAGAGTTGTTAATAATGATCTGAATTAACAATCTCTGTGAATGCCTCAGCCTTGTGACTCTGTAATTTGGCCAGCAGTAGTTTAGTTTTCCTATGGCATCTCTGTGGTCCCATATGGCTAATGATGACCTTAAACACTGTAAATTAAGACCTACATTCCAATGGTAACAGTATGCAATACTCCTAGTATTGCATTGCATTGCACATACATGTTTTGTATGGTTTCCTTCAAGGCCTCGGCATAAATACACAGTAGGTTTGTAGTGTACTGGAAGGGCTTTAGTTAATACTATTGTTGGTATAATTAAAATACTTGACATTTTACTGTTGTCCTATTGACATACAGATTTGCTGGATATTGTTTCTATTTAATGTTAACTTTTACATTTTATGTTAAAGAAATAATGCACCATTCGAGTTTTCATTCCTTGAAGTTTGTATTGAACACAGGCATCATTTGTCCTGGATTAGAAAGTATCCAAAAGCCTTCTGTAAGGGGTTTTTGCTGTGATACTACAGACAGGGGAAACCCCTTTTAAGTGAATATGAAGCTAAATTTGAAGCAAAAAAATACATTAATTTATTTAATTAATCATGAGCGTAATGTAACATTCCCAGTTATATCCATAATATTTTTTATCATTCATGCATTACGCTAGAAAACTTGTTCGATTTTTGTTTGCGCCCTGTCTACCTCACACATCTCTCGTGAATACTTGGCCAAGCCTACAATTACTTAAGATCTTTTGACACTCGTCTCATATCCACACCGAATTTCTTCTTTTCCACTTATCTCGCAATCCAACAGCGTGATATAGTATGCTCTAGGACTCCTCTATTACTAGGATATGCTATGCGGAGGACCGTTAATAAGACGTTAATGAGATCTTTGCGACGCAATGGTCTCTAGTCTCTAGGTAAAGTAGACGTTTCACAGTTATAATAGCCTGCGTAGACAAGGGACAAACTTCGAGGTTCGTTTGTCTCTGTTAAATAGAATGTTTAAACAACAGAACTGTACCAACTAGTCCACACGATCGTATAATCTCCCATGATATGGCATAATATCAGCAGCCAGAACAGTATTCTGTTTGTAAATACATATGACTTTGTCCTCTGAGGACAAAAAATTATTACGTCTGCGCAGACCATAATGGCAAATAGGTCGACCTTAAGTCTTTTCATACTCATTTTTATTCACGTCACTCAAATATGAACTTTGTATTGCATAAAGAATAATTGCTTAAGGTAAGTAGGTATCATCAACATATTACAATACTGTTTGTGGGTGTCAGTGGGTTTACTATGCCATTGGTTTTCGCACAATTACCGTTGAACAATGACATGACACCATATTGTTTCTTCAGTGCTGTTTTGTTATTATACTCTCCTTTCTCTTAACTATGTTGTCAGCAGGTAATTTAAGACTCGTCTTGGTCTTATACCACATTTTAGCAACGCTTATCTTAAAATTATTTGTCAAACCTAACATTCGAATGTATCGATCGATTAGTAATCTGCCTTCGTATCGTATCATATTATCTTTGGTGTTGCTGATGTCCATGGGCGGTGATAGCCACTTACCATCAGGTGGATCGTCAGCTCGTTTGCCGGCTATTTCCATAAAAAAAAACATAATACTTATGTTTAGAAATAATCTATACTCTAAACAATTGTTTTAAATGTTTAAAAGTCATATAATTTTTCCATGTTTATCCCATTAAAAAACTGGAATCGATTAGTAGTACCTACCTATCTATCGCAGTATTTAAAAAACATGCAAGTAAAAGTGTAACTTGTTCAGAATGCCCTACATCTGTTTTAACCCGATATTTGTAACCGTGAATATAAAGCCAAACATAGCCAGTGATAAGCTTGTTTTCTCTGTAAATCTTTGAAAACTAATATTGCGGGCCTGCGTACGAGAATTAATCCAATAACGAGCATACCTACTTGTACCGCGATAGAGGACCGGATGACAAATATTTGGATTTCATTTGGTTACTTAGACAAAGTGGGGATTGAGATTTTCTATTCATAAACTATGCATATTAAACTGGTTGGTTAGAAGTTTGTATAGGGCTAAGTGATGTTCAAAAGGAGCTGGTCACGATGGTTTTTTTTCGAATGGATAGTTGCTGTTGGCCCTAGTGGCCTTTACAGCTTCACGCGGACAGGAGGGCGAGCCTGGAGAGGCTCAGCCGAGAAGACATATTTGCGAGGTGGGAGTGATACCTCCACACCTCGAGAAGTAGGGGCATGCGACGTCCTAAGGGCACCCCCTGTGATTAGATTTTTGTCCATTATTGAATCATAATTACGTCTTTTTCCCAAAACTAAGCCTTTCTACAGCGCAAATCTTAATGTGATGGAAGTAAAACTAATGCTAATGTTTATCTGTCACTAATTGTAGGAAGTAAATCACAGTCTGCAACCAAAAAGGTCTAATAAGTGTGGGTCTCCTATTGATCTTCTTTGCTGATAAATTACAGTTCGAGAGGTGGTTACGGCAATCTATTGAGGGCTTCGATTGGGTCATCCACCCGGTATATTTAAATAGTGTTTTAGCAGTATACATTACAGCACTGGCTAACGGACTTAGCTTCCGATTTGAAATACGGACACGTTCAGATCCTATTATCGCTGGCGTACATTGAATGTTATACGCTGTACACCATAATTTACCGGCATGTTAATCTTGATGATGCTATAAAGTTAGAACCTTTAGAGCCCATGTGGGTTTCTCCTCATAACTGAAGAGGCTTGGATTCTCCAATTTGGAGCATACTCGTCCACGCCGCTCCAGTGAAGATTGATGGTGCTTTGGTTAATTGAATTACTGGTACAGAAATATCTGTTTACTTTAGAGTAACTGTTGTTGTTAAACGCTTAAGATAAATGTGACCATAGTTCAGAGAGAACATTGTAATTTATAGGTAATTCTTGAGGTAAGGAAATCTTCAATCTATTGGTTAATAGCCCCATTATTTTACACCTTATTGCCTTTGTCTCAAGCGTCCACAAATGAGGTAATAGTGAGTCGGGTCAAGTGTCTCGTTATATCTGGTTGTGACATTTTAGACCCCGATGCTCCTATTACGATCGAGTACTAATGAGTGTAAATATCGACACATAATGTTCTAAATAGTCTGGTGCCCTAGATATGCTTTTATCGTCGCGAGAGATTCGTTACTCCCTTTGCTGTGGTGAGATTTGATACTGTTAATGATTTAAATGTATGCAGTCCACTTGGCGCGTTATTCGCTGCAGTTCAAATACATTACCGCTCCTGTGGATATAACTAAGATTTTTGGTCTAATTTTAAAAAGGTAAACATGCCTTTCTAAAATTTGTTTTATTACAGAACTGTTACAAACTTAATATAAAGCAAATTACTTTCACAATCTGATCACGTACTTTATAATGGTCGTGCTTTGTGTCTGCTTGTATTGACTGTCGTTTGTTATTGGTGTTATTGCAACAAACTGTTGGTCAATTATTTCATAATCGACACTTTTGCTGGTGACACTTTGTTACCCGAATTTCACGCATTTTAATATGCAAACTGTCTTTGAGTTATCGAAACTATTGTTAAACTATTAGAAGTGTCATTTCACGGTGACGTCTCGCTGATCCTGAATCACGCAATCGATGTTTTCAACATAGCTAGTGTAGCTATACATTAAACACGTCCCAAACATGAGATTCTTAAACTCCGATGTCTCCTACATTTCCAACTTTGCTCAGGTTAATTTCGACTCCGGTTACCATGAACCAGGAAAATAAAACTCGGTCCAATTGAAATTGACAACCATTTGTCGTTCATTAAACTTGAAGCCATTATTCTTTAGTAGGTAAGGTAAATCATGTTTCAATAATATTTGAATTAAAATATGAATTCAAATTTACAAAATATTAGTTTAGTACCTAACTAACACGCTAGGTGCAAATCTATGAACATTAACAACAATCATGATATTGGTAACGTCGCAATAACTGATTTATCTATCGACATTTAGAATATTAACGATTCGTCAGTGACCGCCGGCTAATTATCTTCATTAGAACTCTGGGGCTGGTCGTTTTCGCTCGCTTTTTGCTGTTCTCACGGATTTGTTTAAACAAAGAAGTTTGATTTTGCTGCTGTGTTAGTGCCTGAATAAATTCGTCAAAGTGATCAGGAACTGTATTGCCAATTTCTGAAAGTGGAAGAGGAAGAGATCTTCACTTTAAACGATCGTGAAGCCATGCTTCTGTAGGGATTGGATGATGTAATATCGTCTTTTATTTCAAATCTTAATCGTCACTATATTGGTTATATTTTATTCAGTTTTGGATCTTGGTAACTAGACATATACGAGATAAGGTAGCGTCGAAAAACCGATGCAATGTGAAGCACCACGCTCTTCCTCTAATAAAAGGTAGATTTTTAAGATTTAACGTGATAATACATTTGTGGACACTTATGGAAAACAAAGGATTGGATGTGGAACTAGTGTCTGTGTGTATGGGAGTATCAATGTTGTGTGAAGTGATAAGACATTTGGCAACATGTCGGTCGAAAGGGGCGGTGCTGGGGAGTTTCGTTACCGTTTCTATTACTGCGCCGCCAGCGGCTTCGAAATATACGATCTGGAGGCGCCTGGGCAGGCGTTGGCGACGATTACTGGGTAAGGGTTAAGGGATCTGATCATAGTGGCACGGCTATCTCAGTATCTCACCAGGACAAGGCTAACTGGCGCACTTACGCCCCAACTTACAGTCACTAACGGTTACTTTAATCGTTCCTTAGTAAAGAATCACCATACAAATTCTGTACTAATGAGCGATTTAAGTAACTGTTAGTGACTGGGTTGGGGCGTTGGAGTAACTTAAGGGTTACATAAGTCGCTCCTTAGTACAGAATCACAAAACTAATTCTGTGAGTGCGACAGTAAGTAACCGAATGTGTTGTATTGAAATGATGACCCGTGTGGCGCAATGGTTACCATGTCGGATCGCTGCAGCGCCAAGGTTCCTGGGTTCGATTCCCAGCGAGGCGGAAATTTGAATGATGAGTTTAAATTTCTGCTCTCGGTCTGGGTGTAAATGTCCTTGTCTTTGTGTATTGTCCATGGCACCCACAACACAGGGAATCCTAGTCGGTTTCCTTCCTTCCAGTCCAGTTTCCTTAGATCTTTTGGTCTGATACATATCGACGGCGGAAAGCGAAAACGTAGTCATCCACATGTTCATCAGAGCCAAAAACCTTTTACACTTTTTTTTAAAAAAAATAACTAGCGTGTTTTTTAACTTAAACTCACGATTTTTGGATATTAGGCTTGTTATTTTTTCTAAATATAATATAATTGTAACTCAAATCTCATCCAAACAATTATTCGCCAAGATTTTGTTGACTACGACATTTTGAACTATTTTTGTGGATGACTACGTTTTCGCTTTCCGCCGTCGATATGTTCATTATATTTAACTTAAGCATGATCACTAGGAGCAGAATCGATTAATAAGATCATGTGACCTGGTTCGTTCATTGAAGAATACGGAATTAGTGTTATTAAACTTGGTGTTGTATTGTTTCAGCAATGGCGTGAACGTAGAAGGAGCCACTCACAAACAAGTGGTTGATCTGATCAAGTCGGGCGGCGACTGTCTCACACTCACCGTCATCTCTGTCACACAGAAGGTAACTGCATAATGTAACTTTTTTTTTAATGTAACAGCTTGCCTTTCGTACAGAACAACAAAAGTTTTGAAGATGTTTGTTACTCACTAGTTCTGAATCAAACACGCAAGCGTTCTTAGCATTTTTGTCAGGTACTTAATGGTAAAATCAACTGAGTATTTTCTCCTTCACTTCTCCTGAGAATTGATTTTGCAATGTGTCTGCTATATTGATACCCTCGGAAATACGATTATGGCCTCGTTCTACATATTAACCTTACAACGTTCAGCGTTTAGCCAATTAGTGAGAACCTATTTTTATTTTAATCATTGCTCTTATGCAATGGTAGTGCCAACAGTTTGCAGTTCAAATTCACACGACGGATTTCTATTTGTACAACTATTCGTTCATTTCCTGAGTCAGTCTAAAAATATTATTAGGTGTAGATAATGATTTCAAAAGGATGGATATTCCGCTCAGAATATTTGACACAAATTTTTTGCATACAAGCAAAAACAAACGCCATTATTTCATTATTCCCTCTGTATAAATTGACGTTGATCAGTGTCGCCATGTCACGTGGCCGTGATAGTTGTAGTTAAATACAATCCTTATTTGCATACCACAAATCATTCAGAGAAATGGATATGAATGGAAAAAATCCAGGTAACCCATCAAAATTTAATAATATTGACAGCTTTGTTTCTTTTCGATACAGTATGTCATCGAACAACTCTACGTACGGCAAGCATCCATCCTTACGAACGACGCGATTTACCTCATCTTTCATAGTGCGAGCCGCGAAGGACTGGAATAGCTTGTCCGCGTGGGTGCCCCGTCCACCTACAATAGGTCTTCAAGAGAAGAGTGAATAGGCATTTATTAAGTTAGTGTGTTCTTCATCTTGGATTCCATTGCCACTTACCATCAGGTGGGATTGTTGTCAAGCACTAACTTTTTCAAATAATCTAAAATTTTAACAAAAAAAAAACCGACTTCAAATGAAGTACATCCTTTCCAATAACAACAAAAAAAAGAATCGTGGAAATCGGTTGGCGTGATTTTGAGTTATTCGTCCATTTATCGCGCACCTACATAATGCAAGTTTAGAACTTATATGGTTTTCTCATGGATGCCATTGTCAGATCTCGTTCAAATTTAAGTGGAACCAAATGACAAGAACCAGTTTTTGATTAAAAAAATAATCATCAAAATCGGTTTACCCAGTCGAAAGTTCTGAGGTAACAAACATAAAAAAATATAGTTGTATTGAGAACCTCCTCCTTTTTTTGAAGTCGGTTAAAAATACCGTTAGTTCAAAACACAAAAATGCTCAAGACCTTCATTACACTGGTTCATAGGAAGCCGAGCGTCTAGAGCCATGCGAAGACGGCTCAGCGCCTGTAGGAGTCATCGGTGGGGCGGCGAACTCCCGCGCGACGGTGTACCAGCGCTACGACTACACGGACAAGCGGTCGCTCCCCGTGTCCGTGCCAGACTACCGGCTGGTCATGGAGCGGGGCACCGGACGGTCGTACGTGGCCTTCAATGTACACATGGCTGGGCGACATCTCTGTAGCCGACGGTATAGGGAGTTTGCGGCGTTGCATCAGGTGTTGAGGAAGGAGTTTCTTGGTGAGTGTACTCTAAAAATCCTTCCTTCAGATTTTGGTATTGGTAGCCAGTGTGGGCCATAACCCTCATATTGTGAGAGGAGAATTACGTCCAGCAGTTACGTGTTTCTATCAGCGCTACGAATACATGAATCAAGTTGCATAACTGAACAACCAGAATTTATTTTAATGAAACAAATACCTTGTTGGCAGGTTTTAACTTCCCCAAATTGCCTGGTAAATGGCCGTTCACACTCAGTGAACAACAGCTAGACGCCAGGAGGCGAGGCCTGGAACAGTATTTGGAAAAGGTAACTGACACGAGATTTTAAACTATCGTGTAGTTTTAAAGTGTTATGTACCGTAATAAGGTTAACAAAACGCTAAAACGAACTGAAGGGCAAGTTGATAGATTTATGTACGTGTTAGTGTTTACTGTCATCTGTCATCCTGTCGAAAAAGTTTCTCCGCGCCACCACAGTCCAGCCGTCACCACGATCCATACAACTTGGTCGAAAATGTCGAAATATTGGCGTACAAAATAAATATCGTGAGTATATAATATACCAGTATCATGGTAAAAAGGTAACTGACATCAGATTGTCTAATATCTCCATGTAAGAAGAACACCTTAGATTTTTCGGATTTCCTCCCCCATCTTATCTGGTTTAATTTAGAAATTTTGACTAGTGAAATATTACGTAACAATGACTATCCCCTCCTCTCTCCATTATAAGGTCATGTAGAGATTTTAAGGAGCCCTCTTCCTCTCGGAACTCGTGCATAATAAAGGCCCCAAACGGTATTGTTATACTAACCAAACTAATGCCTAATATTATCAGTAGTTCGGTTAATCAGACTAACCTAATTAATTGCACTAAAAAGTTGCATTAGTTTGGTTGACCAGACTAATAAGTAATAACTGACCTACTGCCACTAGACCAAAAAAATCCTATTATCGATACTACAACTGCACCCATCCAATCCATTGCAGGTGTGCGCAGTCCGCGTGATAGCGGAGTCAGACGCCGTGCAAGAGTTCCTCACGGACTCCGATGACTCCTCCAACCCGTCTCCTGTCGACCTGAAGGTGTTGCTCCCAGACAAGGAGGTGGTCACGGTGTCCGTCCTCAAGTCCACCAACGCTGATGACGTGTACCGCGCCGTCTGCGACAAGATAGGACTGTCCAAAGCTGTCCAGAAGTACTTTTATCTGTTCGAGATTGTGGAGTATAACTTTGGTAAGTTGAGGAAAAAATATATTTTTTGACGTGATAACGTCTTATAAATCGATGAACACGGGCTGCACGCACGAAAAGTGTCACGTTCCCCCTGAGCCTGAGCGTGCAAGCGAGAGCGCAGAACAAGCGGTAGAGAGGCACGATTGGCCCAAGCGTTGGCTTGTGACACATTTATCTCTCTTCTCGCGTGACGTCAGAGCAGTTCGAATAATTCTGCTACTGGAACGCCTGTAACTCCTTCTTTTTATTATAAAAAATAATGATAATTCAGTGATAATAATTCAATTCAATTCATAAAAGAATGCAATTTTTCATCAGTGTTTAAACTATCGTCCGTAAACCGACTTTACAGACAACCAATTTTTTTGCGTGGTTTAATTTTGATTGTAGTATTTTTGATGTGAAACTACTTCATTAATGTTGTGGGCATAACTACTAAACATTAGTAACGTGCTTCAATGCCCTATCGTATCGCAGAGCGCAAACTGCAGCCCAACGAGTGCCCGCACTCGCTGTACATCCAGAACTACTCGACGGCGTCCAGCAGCTGCCTGGCGGTGCGCAAGTGGCTGTTCAGTCCGCGCCGCGAGCTCGCGCTCACCAGGGAGGACGCCACGGCCAGCGCGTTCATCTTCTGGCAGGTACACACACCCCACCTGCAATGCGAGGGGTCCCGGGTTTGATTCCCGGTCGGTGCAGATTTTTATGTGACCTACTATGAGTGTGTAAGCGTTATTCACATCTACTAGACCCACAGTGTATTTACGTTGACCGTATTCATGCTATAATTTGCACCCTATATCATTCACTGTATACCTTTGTATGAAGCTCTCATAGCCCTGCGGCTTGCGTCGATCCTAAGCGATCGACAAAGTTAAGCAACAGCGGGCGCGGTCGGTAGTTGGATGGGTGACCGCTAGTGGTAAAAAGTTCTTGAGTGTTTCCGTGTTTCGGAGGGCACGTAACGCCGTTGGTCCCGGTTGTTATCATAAGATAACAGTCGTTAAGCCATGTCGGAGGCCTTCAGGGGGTTTGAAAACTTCCGACACTCGGGTTGGCCACTAACAACTCCACTAATCCGCACTGGAGCAGCGTGGTGGAGTATGCTCTAGGCCTCCTCAAGAGGAGAGACCCGTGCCCAGTAGTGGGCCATTAATGGGTTGAAGCTAATTTTACCTTACGTACACTACACCCTACACTGTTCATTCACCATACACCGAAGTTGATATTAATGTGCCTCCCCTCACAATAAAGACTGTTTATATTTCCTCCTCTCCCCCCTGCATGCAGAGGAGGACGTGAGCTGCAACTCTCTATTCACGCACCCGTACAACGCCATCTGTGTGCAGGCGGTGGAGGACGTGAACCGCGGCGTGTGCGCGGCGGGCGCGCGGCTGTACCAGCTGAAGGCGCTGCAGGAGGTGCGGCGCGCGGCCGACTACCTGGCGCTGGCGCGCTCGCTGCCGGGCTACGGGCACATCGCCTTCCCGCCCGCCACCACCGACTGCCGCGCCACGCCCGCCGTGGCGCTCACACTCGGTCAGTAACCCCCTCGGTTACGCAACGCCTAGTTCAATTACCATCTTAATCAATCCCATAAATTATTATTTCTCCATGGGGTTCGTCTGGATAGCTACCACCCTCGAGCATGAGTCAGCCGCCAAACGACTCGTCGTGATCCGGCTGGGGGCTTGAGAGCCAGTTCTTTCTTTCTTTTTCTTCTCTCTTTCTTGGCCGGCGGCGCATCGATGATGCCTTTGGTGTTGCTGATGTCCATGGGCGGCGATAGCCACTTACCATCAGGTGGATCGTCAGCTCGTTTACCGGCTTTTTCCTTTAAAAAAATAAATAAAAAACTCCCCTGGGTCAAAAAAATCTTTGCCCCCTCTGGGAAACAGTTTCCACGTCGATTCCAGTTCGGTTTTCCCGTTACTCGTTACCTCACATATGTAAACTTTGCAACGAACTTCTTACATCTGTATTTCAAAAAGCGGGGCCATCGCTTCCTTCTTGGCCGACAACGCACGCCTCTGGTGTCGCTTATGTCCATGGGCGGTGATCACTTATTGCAACACATTGAACATTTGTCTGAACTGTCAAGACTGAACAACCATCAATGTGACATACAGGTTGGAGCGGCATCAAGCTATCGGCGTGGTGCGAGCCGGAGGAGGGCGGTGGGGGTGGTGGGGGCGGCGGGGGCGGTGGGGCGCTGGTCCCGTGGAGCGCGGTCCGCGAGTGGCGCGCCGACGACGAGGCGGCGGCGGTCCGGCTCGTGTACTGTCGCGGGGAGCGGGAGCGGTCGCTAGCGCTCTATACACCCTATGTATGTAGCATGCTCTTTTTTTCAAGTGTTTGTAACAAACCTATTTCGAATAAAACTTATTTCATTTCATTTCATGATGACAATCTTCGTAGACTGCAAAAAGACGTGTTAAATCCGGCTCGAAGGACCATTTTGACTATCGTTTAATCACACGATATTTTATAATTGGGTTATAATTAGGGTCGGGTTTGACATAATGGTTTATTAAATTACTCTGCAGAAGATAGTGTTTAAAAAATTTAATCAACTTTAAAAAATAACTCAAAATGTTAAAATAACTAAATGGATAGTTTCATCGTGTCCTGGGTTCGATTCCCTACAGGCTAAAAGAATGATGAGTTTGAATTTGTTCTCAGTCTGTGTGTATCGTTGTCTTGAGTGGTCCTTACACCCTAGACACGGAATTTGAGTGTGTACCGTTTATCAATAAAATGTTCCCTTGTTTCAGTACCAATTCCTGTGCAACTGCCTGGACAGAATAGCGGAGGAGGCGAGCTGGGTGGACACGGGAGAGTAGCACCACATGTACAACTGTACACCGTGTGGCGAGACGGGCGAGGCAAGGCTTGTATGGCGATACATAAACATATTATAGTTGTTATGGTGATATCAGAATGGTAATTGACGTCGATAGGGCAAATAGTTTATAAGAATAATAAATTGTGTGTCAGCTTCGACGCACGACTGGAGTTTAACGCCATCTAGTTTGCAATGGTTAAATCAGTAACAAGATTATTATAACGCCATCTAGTTTGCGATTGTCAAATCAGAATCTAGATGGCGTTGTTACTGATCAGTAACAATGTCATAAAAATTCTGTGTTACGAATTACAAAAGTAACTAACCTTCCGGGAATTGAACCCGAGACCTCTCGCTTGGCAGGCAGGGTCGCTACCAACTAGGCTACAGGATTATCGAAAAAAAAGCCTGAAAAATTACAGACAGATAGTTATGTTGGTATGATGACACCGTCAATAGTATTTTGTCCGCGTGTTGCTAAAGATCGCTAGGGCAAGCAACTGTCCATTTGAAAAAAAAAACGGTGGCTGTCGAAAATATAATAATAATAATATATTCGAAATAATCTTAAATTAAAATTTAACTATATGGAAATGTTCATAAAATGCTGGAATTGATTTTGTAATGCAACATAGCAATGCAATGGCTTTTTTTGTACGCCGACTTAGTTAATTATACTGGTATTATTAAATTAATTGGTTGAAGATATGACAACATTTCTCAAATGTCACGCAAGACATTAATTTGTTATAGTAAAATGTTGCCATTCAACGCCCTCGCCCGTCGCCGCCATATTCCTAGTTTCTCTATTAAGTGTAGTGATCGTAAAGTGATTGTTTTAATGTAATCTACATCATTTTCGAGGATTTTTTTAACATGGAACTGTAAAGGAATATTTGGGTTGCCATCTAAAGCGGGCTCCGCTAGCTACTGTGATAGGATACGTTGTTCGGTTTTGTTAAAGAAATATTTTATTATATCTGTGTACTTACATTTTTTATGGTGGCAACATTGTTGCGTATAGATTTTATATTACATGATATGTATGCGTTTGGAATATGTTTTGACTGTCCTGTGCGTGTGGTTACGTATCAATAATGTTATCGTTCGCTCTAATGGCTCTTTTATTGGAACACGGTTGGCACTCGTATATTTAAGTATTAATTAATATTAAAATATATCTCTATTAATAGTAATTCTTGCCAACCTCTAGTAAAAGAGTGAGATTATTATGTTAAGTATAAATAAACGTTATCATAAATTATATAAATAGGTACGGGATAGGGTATCTTGCAAATGTATTAAGTTTAAAAGTATTTATCTCTATTACATTGATTCTTAAGACAAGGTACTAGGACCCATTTTCATCTCTTAAAGTTATATGAAGTTAACAAACTTTAAAATGAGGGTTACAATCTGAGACCATCAATTAGAAATGATCACTTTCGAAAAATCCCTCAATTTGCAGTCCGTATAAAGACGTTAAGAGAAACTGATCCTTACTGATAATAATTATGGTTTAACTTAAACTTTACCTGAGCAAGATATTCCATATCCATATTAGATGTCCGTACTATATTCTCATATACACTAAAGTATTTTTGCATTGTATATAACATTGTATCTTATATCATTAATATACTCGCTTTCGTTGTATTTTTATCAATCGAAAACAATGTCTCGTATAAATGTATCTCGGGAGTCGTGGGTTATAGGTTATTTGCAAATTAATTTGATGTGTGAAGTTCAATTTCCATTCAGTTGATATAGTTATCGTTTCTATCCATAACATACTTCTTAAATATACATAAATGTTATATAGCATTTTATTTATTTATTTATTTAATACTTATTGTCTAAACTTGTAACAAACATTACAGAGAATCCAATTCGTTTGTCAAGCTTTCAATGTATTCACCTGCCGCCCTGCGAAATGCAGCAATCGGTGTGTAAAATATATCTATGTCGGGGCGATGAGTCACCAAACCGTTGAGTAAGGTCAGTGTTCTGACCAGCGGAGACTCCTTGATTCTGATGAGCCTGCACCCCGGCACTGCGAAAAATTTATGGCGTCGCGCACGAAGGTATTTGTCCGGGACACTAAATGCGATCAGTTTCAGCAATGAGGGGTTGTAGGTATTTCCCCTTATTAAGTTTAAAAAATATTCTATTGATGCGATATTACGCCTGTACTCCAGTGTGTTATATCCCAGCATTCCTAATAAGAAAAGGCTAGGCTATTTTGTAACTTTTAGTCTAATTGATAAATAACTAACGTCAAATATTATTTTGTTTTTAATGACTGTTGCTTCTATAGTCATAACGGTTTACAATCAAATAGTTATTAAAATTTTAATGTAAGAAAGTATACCGTAATAAAACAAATTATTAATTTGACTTTTAAAATAAGGTGCAATAAAAAATGTCTTGCATCTTGAGATTTTTATGAAACGAATGCGCTCATTATGGAGTTTTTAAATATAAATAATTCGAAAATTTATCACCCATCACCCATAATCATCTCATCTCCAAAACAGATGAGTCAAATAGCTATTCTAATAGCATGTGCATAGTGCGAACCCATTCCATGCGATTCCATTTCTGAGTACTTTTCCCTCTAGTATAAGAAAAAATCCACAAATAAAAAATTGTGTGTGTCAGCTCCGACGCGCGACTGGAGTTTAACGCCATCTAGTTTTCAATCGTCAAATCAGTACCAGGATTATTACAACGCCATCTAGTTTGCGATTGTCAAATCAGAATCTAGATGGCGTTGTTACTGATCAGTAACAATATGATAGATTCTGTGTTACGATTATCGCATAACACATAACCTAAAGGAGAAAGTTTGATTTTACTCCTCCTAAATATTAATACCCCGGACCTAAATATGAAAATCGATTCTAAAGGAGTTAAACTCAAAAAAAAAGCCATTCTTGGTATATTTTTTAAACCTCTCATCCCATACCATCTCCGCTTACACTTACTCCCAACATATCGTGTGAAGTGATAACCGTTCGTAAGGCAGGGTCCATGACTTAAGTGTACGTTAATTTAGTCAATTACTGTACGAATTACGTTGCGTAGGACGCTTGCTTGGTTTTGATTCGCATAAATACAGTATTAACTATATATTTATGTTCATAATAATGATTGCCGAACAATATGGGTGCCATATCGACGCTGAATCTGAGTACACAATAAATTGTGATGGAAGTTATATTATCACCTATAAAGTTTATTTAAAAGTCCTTTTATAGTGTTGTTTAAACCTACGCGTTGGATAAACGCTAAAGGGACACTGATAGTAATAAAAACATATTTTGTTGAGTGAAATGAGTTTCTACCGACCAGTTTCAATTATAATGGACATTATGTAGTGTTCTGCATGTATTCAGTGTTTTAACAGTATTTCTGTATGTTTATTTTATGTATTTGTATATTACATTCAACATATTGTATTCCTTGCTATGTAAGTGAATTTGGTAGTAGCACTTAAATCGAACCAACTTGCTTATTTTTGTTTAAAAACTTGATACATGCTTATTTGTTTAAGTGTATATATTCTTCCAAATTTTGGAATTTTAATTTATTTAATACGTCAATATTAAAATACGATTTGGCTCGATTTATTTGTCTGGAATTTTAGCACAGATTTTATTTTAAGCATAAAAAATATATTTTAATTGTGCTTTGATCCGAGTTGATTAGTGTCCTATTTAAATCTTATTGCTTTATCAGCAAATGTATGCATAGCTTTAAAAATCATATTTCGAAAGCAATTAGATTTAAATTAGAATATTCTGTTGTTCAAATTACAAGTTGTAAATTGTGATTTTTTTGTGTAAATTTTTAACGATATAGTAATTATTATCTATGTTAAATAAATTAATTGGTGAAGTTTAGTTGGCAAATCGTATGGGGAGTGATATTATAAATTAGTTATGGCTACGTAAATATTGTCATTGTTGAGCTGTAGTACAAAATGAGTTGTAGTCCACGAATGTAATACTTTAGGTGAATCAGCAATGCAATTCGCCGGGGTAATTGGAAACATTTTAAATATTTCTTTATCTTTATTAATATTTTTAAAGATAATGATAAAAAATGCAAACAATTATGATGAATTATTGTTGGAATTAATAAAGAGATTTCTAAATCTTTTTTGTTTCGTTGAATTGTTCGTTTTACAAAAAAAAATGAGGAGTGTTTCTAAATAATTTCATTGTTTACAATTCTCCGAATCACAAAAATTCTAAATGTATGGAGTGACAAGCCATTTGCTAAATGAAATAATTATTAAGTCACTTATTCAGTCATTCCATACGTTTTGTTTCGGATTTAGCCATCGCTAAAAACTATAATACATTGTCTATGCTCCCTGTAAAGATATTTCTATTGGACTTGTCGAAACTGTCCCCTATCTGTTGTATTAACGCCCCAACTCAGAGTCACTAATAGTTACATTAATCGCTCCTTAGTAAAAAATCGACATGCAAATTTTGTACTTAAGGGCGATTTAAGTAACCGTTAGTGACTCTGAGTTGGGACGTAAGAGTTATTTTATTGACACATGACAAGTGTGCGACCAGTACTTAGTAATAGTTTGTTTATGTTTCGAACGAAGTTAAAGTTTTAATATAAAATGGCGGCTTTCTATGTACTGTATTTTGAAACGGCTGTTCGTACGGAGGCTGTTTTTATGTTAAGTTTGGTTTTGTTCATGGAGTATAGACGTAGGAGAGCCATCTCATAATAAAGGAATATTGAAAAAGTGTCCAGCTGTTTACTGTAAATAGAGGTTCCTATAATGGCCATCTGAATGGCGCTAGTGTCTGAGAAATAGATATTCGAATATAGCTGTTGTAGACCGCACCGTAATGCAACCTGTAATTGTACGCGTTTTTACGGACACTTTTCATACACAGAGAAGGCCCTCCTTCTACTCTATCCTTCATGGTTTTGTTGTAGTACAGTCACACATCATCAAGACAAACTTTACGTCTAAATAACAGACTTAAAATGTACCTTAATACAACGTCATAAGGTCCTTTTTAATAAACCGCCGTTATTATGTGTATGAAGTGCAATACCCGATCCTTGAAGGATAAGGCAGCAACTGTAAAGCAACTTGTATTGTAGTTGACATATACTTCGTTGTTAAGGTCATTTAACATTATATTTTTATAAAGTTTTTATGTTTATATCCAAGTTTATATTTATAAAGGTTGGAAGACGTGAATTAGGAGTTGAAAGTCTCTTTCGGTTGTCAATGCATCGGTGATGTCCTTGTTGTTATACGGTATAATGGTTGCCAAGTGTTGGAAGTTTAATGGACATTCTGAATATTCTGTTCATCCCTCAGTAAGTTACTTAGCAACTAACAAAAAGTCACATTATAGTTGTTTAGTAACTTATCGGAGGCTATGGATAGGTTGAAACGGTCGTTAGTCACAGAAATGTACACTCTTTAGTCCCAACACGCTTCCAATCGAAAAAAAGTAGAACCAATGCTTCTTGACTTCCCAACTTCTATGTTCACTTCTTTCTGCTTCTCATAGTATGATTGATATTGTAATCGCTATATATAAAGTGTCGTTCCCTGGTGTTGCTATGTTAAATGTATATGTTATACGCTATTATCATAAATTTTATTGTTTTTTATTAGAAGTTATTCGTCTTAGACATGAAAGGTTTCAATTTACGTGTTTGAAATTGAATTTTTATGAATTGTATAGAACGTTATAGCTTTCAAAGGTTTTGGTAGAGTTACTTTGTAGTGAAATGTACTCCTGTGAATTGATTGAATTATATCTGCATCTTGAATTAATGTAACTTAAGATTTTTAGCCTTGTTTAAGCCTATATTGAATTTTACACACTTAATAATAAATAAGTTTAAAGGATATGTTGGATAATTTTTTGTAGTTAACTATAAAGGTCGCTTCTTCACTACATTAGTATAATTGAAGTGTTAAGCTTTACAGTTTGTGCAGCGGTACTGCTGTTTTAAATATTTAGTAATGCTAGTTAATTTTACCTTGAATGTTGAAGGTTGACGCACGCTAGAACGGGCCGCGACGCGATGCAAATTTTTGTAATTTATTATGCCTAAATTAATAGAGTATAACCCTGTTAAATATAATATGTCTTATTGGTTTTTCAATATTTTCCAAAGTGAATTAGCGTCAAATAAAAATTTGTAGTAATAAAATATTTTGCGATATAATGCGTCGTGACCATTCGATATCTAAGCGTTGACTTTTTAGAGTAATTCAATGCAGTACCGTTGAAGAGCAAACGGCAATATTGAGACGGAATCCTAATATCATAAGCGAATTATATGTATCACTGAGTAGGGTTTTATATGATGTACATTCCAATTTCTCTCGTAGCATAGCAATCGTCTTCGTCTTGCACTCGCCGAGGGAGCGAGACAACAAAACAGTGGCCATATTGGTTCGTCTGGAGCGAGCGAGATAGCCATACGAGGTACCTAAAGTGCAATAAGGAGAGGTGATATAGCATACTTTTAGGCAAACTAGTGTTTGTTATGACTGAAGTTAGATGTCGCTGCAGCGCGCGTGCAAGGCGGGGCGATAGTAAACATGGTTCTTGTGAGTCACAGTTTATGTAAACTAAATCAGTATGCATAATTCACTTAAATAAATTGTACTAAATTATGACGTCTTTTATTTTGGTAATCACTCCCGTTATACATCAGTTTACACATATTAACGCCCCAACTCAGAGTCACTAATGGTTACCTAAATCGCTCCTTAGTAAAGAATCACCATACAAATTCTGTACTAAGGAGCGATTTAAGTAACCATTAGTGACTGAGTTGGGGCGTAAGTAGTTAAGTATATAGATAACTAAATTTTACGCAAGCAAAAAACGCAACAAAAACGCGTCCACTTAACAGAAAAATGGAAAGAAAGAAAGAAATGTTTATTTCACCTAAATTATCTACCTAAAGCAAAAAATTTGAGACAAACAATACAACACTTGAATGTAACATAATAGGTGAAATGGGTCGACATAATGGCCATAATACTTGTTCGTTTAGATGCTCTAACTTGTTATCAATTTCCACTTCACCAAGAAGATTCACAGCTTTTTACTATAAATTCTCCAGTGCCTCAATAAACACAAGCTGCCTGCCTCCTGCCTCGGCCTAGCCTTCCACCACGCTATCCTATGATTGGTAAACATAGCCATCCCCGTGTTGGAAGGCTATACGCGATCTGACAGCCTCCAATATGGCGTAGTCGTTGTGTTGAAAACAACAATAACTATAACAAATGTGTCCCCAAAAGCACGGAAGCGATTAAGAGATGTTGCCAATAGTAGCGGTCACACATTTGGTAATAAAAACCTGTCTAAAATACGAGTTTACGAGTTAGGTAAGTATTCGTATTTGGTAAGATGCGTGAGCTCACGTGAGTTATTATCGCCGCTAGAACGAGACGATCACGATCGTTTAATGCAATTAGCGGGTCATCAGAGACTGACGGAGTCTGCAGGTGGGGGCATTTTTTCTAGTAATTAGGATGAAGTAAATTATATGGAGATTGATTATTGGAGATTTTTTTTTTAAGATGTGCTGAGGAGTTCTTTAGGCTTTTCTTCTCCTTCACGACAAAGCACCTTCCGAAAAGCCAAAAAATGACGTGCATAAGTGTATCAGTGATACCTATATGAATAAAATATTTTGACTTTGACTTTGAAAACTTGTAGTTCTTGGGCGAGATTGTATGTTTAATTATGTGTCCAAGGTACATTAAAATTTATTGAAGGGCCCCCGCTAAAATATAATGTTCGCTAAAATGTGTTTTCTTATATTTTACGAGATAAAGTTCTTATGTTTATACGCGTAATGTGCCATCCGCGCCATATTGGTGTGACTACTAAAAATGTCTCGATATGAATAATGGAAATAGATAACAATAATATTGTTTATAGATACCTATTAATTTATATATATATTTTTAACTCAATATTAATTTTCATAAGAAAGAATTCCGGAATAAATCTTGAGGAAAGAGATTCATCAAACGAGGAAGATTTATTGGTAGCGGTAATTACCTACTGCAATCTGGAATAGAGGTCGCCCGAAAGCAACCTTTGCAATTGTAAAAACATGCGATCTAGGTAAATGATATCCTAAAGACTTGTTCATACTGTGATGAAAAAGACAAAGACATTTATGTAAAATTAAATAATAAAAACAGTTAACGAGAACTTGGAAGAAGGGGTTCCATTTATACTATAAGTTACATCAACCTTCCGTAGCCTGCTGATATAAAAAATATTACTTTTATTATTAAAATTATTAAGCAGGTACAACTGTGAAGTATTATATAATAGGTACAACAACAGTGTCCGTCTTCTTGACAACAAAAAACATGTTCAGATTTGTATGCGTTTAAAAAAATATGAGGGTGATTTAGGTGTAATAATGTATTAAGCATGAAAAAAATTAAAACGGCTGTCGGCTGATATCCATCCATCCATCCATCAGCCCTTGGAGGTCCGCTGCAGCTGGACATAGGCCTCCCCTAACTTGCGCCTCTCTCTGTAATATTTTTAATATTTATGATTACCATTTTATGAACGGTAATGTAATCGTAATTTACATACTACAGAAACAAAGAGACGCCAGACTACCAACTAATAAAATGTAAAACTTGTGCAACATGCCTAACAGTTAAACATCAGTTATGATCGTCTCGAGTTAAAATTAATACTTCCTCTCCAGACGTAACTTATTACGGGAATGAGTTTCGAATTATTACGTGGAGCTAGGAGATATTTAATACCTTGGTTGGGAATTGGGACTTTGACTTTTTACTTGTAAAGGTCAAATGACACCCAAGTTTTCAGTCTGGACAACTCTGGTGACTATGATAGTGGAGTCAGTGCCAGCCAGATTTATATTTTTTATGAGTGTAGGCCAATTTATTTCCGCCGCCCCATGTACGTTTCTAAAATAATAATTTTCCATTCATAGTGAGGAAGGGACTGAATTAGTCACTAAGAAAGTGCGTAAAAAACAAGAATTACAAGTTTTTACGGCACTTTTCAATCGCAAAATCATCTATAATATAATCTTCTGAAATCTGCCGCCCCTAGGACGCTGCCGCCCCTAGGCCGCGGCCTATACGGCCTATTGACAAATCCGGGACTAGTGGAGGAGAAAGCTTTTTATCCATTGAAGTATATAGTACTTCAATGTTTTTATTCTATTTTTACAAGCGCGGCGACGCGGCGACAGGCTGCAAGGAAAGGGTGTCTTTGCGCGTACCTATCTTGTAAGTATGTAATTAAATAAATAAATAAGGTACAGCAGACTACTTAGGCGTTGAACACATAACTATAAATCCTATTATTTAACATTATAAAATTGTAAGTTTGTGAAGAACTTTGGATGTTTGTTCCTCAATCACGCCACAACTACTTAACCGATTTGGCTGAAAATTGGAATGGAGATACTTTTTATCCCGGAAAAGTTCAGGTTTCCCGCGGAATTTTAAAAAAATCGATATCCATGCGCACGAAGCCACGGGCACACAAATCTAAATTAAATTTCGTTTTGAAACCACTCTACCGCGGGCGAAGCCGCGGGCAAAAGGTAGTTTAATAAAAATAGTTTTATTTAATCAAATACTATCTTATCAGCTTTCCAGCTAAGAAAACCGCATCTAAATCGGTCCACTTTAGGAGGTACAATGCTACTTTCAGGTATATCTATACTAATATTATAAAGAGGAAAGCTTTGGATTTTTGTATTTTTGTATGTTTGCAACGAATAAACTCAAAAACTACTGAACCGATTTTAAAAATTCTTTCGCCATTACAATGCTACATTATTCCTGAGTAACATAGGCTATATTTATTTTTAGAAAAAATTAGGGATCCTTGCTAAAACTTCAGTAACGTGAACCAAGGTGTAAAAAAAATTGATTAAAAATTTCTTTCATCGCATACGCTGCGGAAACTATTGATGATAGAACAAAAAAATGTTCTACAATATTAGAGAACATATCAATATCTACAAAAAACGTCGCGATACTATATGTCCAACTGTTGTAGTTATGTCACTATAACCACTTTTTACATTTTAAAAGTCAATAAAAAGGCTGACCAACATCAGACCATGATAACCATACCTTCGTATTAATCCTTATCCAAATAAATCATTTCATATTCAAAACTGTTTCAATACCTATTGATAACTTTTTGAATTACTCAAATCGGACATTCCATTCAGAAGATATTGGAAAATCATCCCCAGGGATAAAAATAGCGATTGGAAGTCACTTAAATACAAACCAATTTCGTCAGTTTTAGAGTTATAAACATGAACATTTTTATGTAAATTCATAGTTATAAACAAAAGTTAATTTTAACACATTTTTTTGGAAAATCATCCCCTAAATGGTTAATTAAGGGGATGCAAGTTAGTATGGAAACTTCGTCAGTTTTGAAGTAAGAAGGGTGAAAATTTATGCTTATAGTTAAACACAAGAAATAAGTGTATCACGGTTTTTTCGAAATTCATCCCCTAAGGTGTAATACTTCGTCATTACACGCTTTATAATTAGCGTCACCTGTATGTTTGTAACTTCTCTTTGGACTTGATTTTGACCCACTTCAAACGGTCAGATTTCTTTCAAACTTCGTAGACTTATCGAGGACCAAAGACAATTCAATATTTAAAGAAAAAGAAAGAAAGAAAGAAAAAAAGAAAAACTTAATTACACGCTTTAATTAGCTTTAAACGGTCAGATTTCTTTCAAACTTCGTAGACTTATCAAGGACCGATGACAATTCAATATTTAAAGAAAAAAAAGAAATAAAGAAAAACCTAATTACATGTTTTAATTAGCTTTAAACGGTCAGATTTCTTTCAAACTTCGTAGACTTAAGGTCGTAGCTGACTATTACGACACCGCTCCCATCCAACCGAAGTATGAGAATTCAAATATAAACTTAAAATCGTGCTCTGTAGGTGCACTTTACAGTAACAACAAAAATTAGCAGGCCGCGCGCGGGAAGCAAGCTAACCGCAACCTTCCTCCTCAATAGTTAACGTCTGGCGTACCGCACACGTAAGCGAGCGGCCCGCATGCTTTAGCACGGCGGCTGCTGGCTTGAAGCCCGCTAACGGACGGCGTACGTGCGCGGATGGATGGAGGTCGGCCCGCCCCGCCGCACTAGTGGGCCTGGCCACACTCTCGAAAGTAGCGAAACGCGATTGCGAGATGTTTCAACAATTACTGTTTGTCTGTCTGTTTGTTTCGGCTAATCTCCGAAATGGCTGGACCGATTTTGACGAAACTTTCACTGGCAGATAGCTGATGTAACAAGGAGTGACTTAGGCTACTTTTATTTTAGAAAAAAAAAATTGTTTTAGAAAAAAACGAAGTTCGCCAAATCAGCTAGTCTATATTAAATTGTAAAGAATGTTAGTTAAACATAGACAGAGATAGAAAGCATACTGTACATACATAACAAAAAAGACAAGTGCTTCCAATCGAGACAGATCGCAACTGGCTCCGTCGTATACGTGTGAAAGGCAGTAGACTGCTAGCTGTAGCCGCGGGGAAGCGTGGAGCCTGCTAGCAGTAGCCGCGGGGAAGCGTGTAGCCTGCTAGCAGTAGGCGCGGGGAAGCGAGTTGTCTGCTTGCTTTACAGGCGGTGTTGTGCGGTTGCGGTGCGGGATCAGTGTCGTATTAATGAGCTACGACCTTTATCGAGGACCGAAGACAATTCAATATTTAAAGAAAAGAAAGAAAGAAAGAAAGAAAAACCTAATTACACGCTTTGATTAGCTTTAAACGGTCAGATTTCTTTCAAACTTCGTAGACTTATCGAGGACCGATGACAATTCAATATTTAAAGAAAAAAAAGAAAGAAAGAAAGAAAAACCTAACTACACGCTTTAATTAGCTTTAAATGGTCAGATTTCTTTCAAACTTCGTAGACTTATTGAGGACCGATGACGATTCAATATTTAAAGAAAAAAAGAAAGAAAGAAAAACCTAATTACACGCTTTAATTAGCTTTAAAATTTAAATGGTCAGATTTCTTTCAAACTTCGTAGACTTATCGAGGACCCATAACGATTCAATATTTAAAGAAAGAAAGAAAGAAAGAAAAACCTAATTAGAAAGAAAGAAAAAAGAAAGAAATTATTTATTCTGTTACAAACTGAATCTTAATAAAACATTCATAAAATCACTATAAGTTGTTACAAACACATAACCTGCTGCAGCACTGCTTAACAAAAAAGGTACGCACTCAGCATATGCCGCAGTGAACCATGGCTACTGATTTTCAGTACGACCTTTATTGTATCGCAGTAAACTACACGCTAATACGCGTGTAATTACACACTTTAATTAGCTTTAAACAGTCAGATTTCTTTCAAACTTCGTAAACTTATCGAGGACCGATGACAATTTAATATTTAAAGAAAAAAAAGAAAGAAAGAAAGGAAGAAAGAAAAACCTACATGTAGTACGCGAGTGATAAGTTATACTTTTTTGGCGTCATTAAATAAATATTTAACACTAGCTGTCTTGGCGAACTTCGTATCGCCTAATAATCAGTGATTCATGTACTTTGTTGTTACTTTTAACTTTTATAGTTTTGGTAGGTTTAACAAATCAGAGACCATTAAATTCCCTCTCTTTCACTCTCCATCCCGCTCCCTCTGTCTCTGCATCCCGCTCCCTCTCTCTCTCCAACCCGCTCCCTCTCCCCCTCCCGCTCCCGCTCGCTCTCCCCCTTTCTCTCCCCTCCCCCTCCCCCTCCAGCAAAATAGTATATTTTTTTTTGTTTCAATCAGAAATAAAATTGCGTGATATTTGCCGAGACCCCCCTCTCTCCAACGTAAGATTAGATGAGATTTGACTCGACCCCCTCTCCCCCTTAAAAATCTCACGTAATTTATGGACGCCCTCTTTTTAGTTTTATTAAACTATTATTTATTTTTGATCTCAGAAATGTGAAAATTAATATGTAAGCTTATGTTAGAAACAAAAATGAATTGTTATAGTTGTAACACGGGGAGGAGAGGTGAGCAGGAGCGGGAGAGGGCGAGGGAGCAGGAGTGGGAGAGGGAGCAGGAGTGGGAGAGGGAGCAGGAGAGGGAGAGGGAGCGGGATAGGGAGAGGGAGGAGCTATGCACACAAAAACTATAGCGGCTAAGAACGGCTTTATCGATTTTAATGATCTCTGATTTGTTACATTCTAAGGCGATACGAAGTACGCCGGGTCAGCTAGTAATAAGTATATTTTATCTTTGGATGCCACAGACGGACACACTAACATACACATAAGTCAATCCTATAACACTTTTGTGTCGGGGGTTAAAAATAATCGAATACCCGCGTATTGGTACAAATATCATGCCGGTAGAGTTCAAGGTTCGATTACCAGTCAACATTAATACCACGAATAAAATGTTTCTACACAACATTGTTTCATGGTTTTTGGTCATAAACGATTTTTGTTAAAACCAGAAAAGTTAATGTAGAGCACTCCAGTTCTGCTATTCATTCCTGCGATTCAAAATACATAGAACCTTCTCCCGCAGTTAATGTAAGCTCTACACAGAAAAGTAAGTAAATACCTATCGTCCGGTATGGCTCTACGTAACTCTACATTGTTATGTTTCATATTAGGAGCGGCGCGCGCGCTTTACTCTACTTTAGTGGTTTTTAAAAATAAATGAAAAAAAAGTGTTGTGAATTTTGTGATATTTTCTGCTTGTGTGGTTGAATAGAAGACATTTTTCTTTGTTTAAAGGTAGGCATTTTTAAGGTTTTTGGAGTTTTTTTCATTTAATTTTAACTTTTATATTTTAATGTCTTAAAATATTACATGTGAGTAATATTCGTTTATTATTTATTTGAAGTATAGTATTTATTTGATTTTGATTTTGATAGTGCGTGTCAAGTGTTTCGTCTAATTTTAGGGATAATAATGAAAACGTATCACGTACTTAAACTTTGAAAATGTTTAAAACTTACGAGTTCTTATGCTGGGCTGCTGAAATCGTATGTCAGTATAATTATGCGAATTTTCATTTGGTATTGTAGATGACAACATAACTTTTATTATTAATCTCTTCGGAATATAGGTAGGTAATATCCTCATTCATCATAATTTAAGACAGAGGATTTTATAGTTTTTTGGGCGCCACAAAATAAAAGCCCAAAGTAAAAAGTTCTTAAAATGCCACTCTGTGAATGCTTAAGCATAAATATTTTAGTGGAATTGTACACTAGGTTCTTATCTTGATTTTATCATAGTGATAATATAATTAATAAAGGTAAGGTATACCATAAATATTTCAAGGAGGATTATACAATCTCTAACTTTAAACCGAATTTGGATTACCTTATAGTATAGTTACAACGACTCGTCGTGTTCCGGCCGGGGGCTTGAGAGCCAGTTCTTTCTTTCTTATTCTTATCTCTTTCTTGGCCGGCAACGCATTGGTGATGCCCTTGGTGTTATTGATGTCCATGGGCGACGATAGCCACTTACCATCAGGTGGATCGTCAGCTTGTCTACCGGCTGTTTCTATAAAAAAATAAAATAATCTAAAATTTTAACAAAAAAAAAACCGACTTCAAAATATGAAGTACATCCTTTCCAATAACAATAAAAAATGAATCATCGAAATTATTGATATTGAGTTATTCGTCCATTTGTCGTGCACATACTTAATGCTAAGACTTATATGGTTTTCTCATGGATGCCATTGTCAAATCTCGCTCAAATTTAAGTGGGACCATAGGACAAGCACCAGATTTCGATTAAAAAAAGAATCATCAAAATCGGTTTACCCAGTCGAAAGTCCTGAGGTAACAAACATAAAAAAATACAGCCGAATTGAAAACCTCCTCCTTTTTTTGATATATATTAATAATATATATTATTATATATTATATAATATTATATATTATTATATATATTATAATAATATATATATATATTATATTATAATAATATATATTATTATATATTAATAATTAATATATATTAATAATAGCTATTAACGTTAACCGTATGGGTTGACCACTTACCACCATGTCCATCTTTAGTTTATCGGCTATTCCCATAAGGATACAACTTTTATTTATTTGTTTTCTCATGGTCCACTGGGACATACTCGCGTGCAAAAGGGAAAATTGCATAAAAATTATAACAACGCAAGATTTATACGAAGTTTAGATTTTATCTCAAAATCACTAGCAAGGCCGCGAACTATCAATCTAAGTTAGTCACTGCGTAAATAAATTTGTGTTATCATACAAGTCATACGATATACGTATCTATCTACTGATATCTATCTATCTATCTATAGTCATGTTTGATTTTGAATATCTATAGTTTTTATTCACGTGGTCTTGCGCATGCTCTCCAAAATTATCTCCTGTAGGTGAAATATCGAGAGGTTGGGCACTCGAAGCTTGTGTTCGAGGCTTTGAAGGTTGGTCTCAATCAATTTAGGGCCACCATGTCACCAATAAACACGACTACCCACTAAATTCTCTTTCGTTATTTTTTCTTCTTTCTTGGTCTGCAACGTATTTGTGCCACATTGTACCACAAGTCCAATGCGACACGAAAATAATAGGTATATCTTACATTTTATGTACTTACATAGTTTTGTAAGCGGAAAAAACTAAAATTAAATTTTGCTTTGGCATATCTATCTGTATTTGAGTCAAAGTAAGTACGAGTACCTAACTTAGTGTAAGACAAAACATAGTTTATAATACTGACATAACAGTTGATATATTTTATAAGTTGTTACGTGTATGATGTGTGTTGAACATGATTATATTAATTTAATACTATCGCGTGCGGACATCTTTACATATTCAGTTACCATACAATGGTGTCTCAATCATCTCACCATAACTGATTCACTGATAATTCTTTGCAAGTTACATTTAACATAGTGATTTTATTTAAATTATAACCCATAAAACCCCATAAAGCTCATGTTTTAAAATTATTAAATGTCAGTCAAATGTATAATATAGTTACGGTCTAAATTACCTACGGCTCTAGCCGTAGTGATACTGAAATTACAATGAAAATTGTCCTATATTATTAAATTAACAATAATAATTAATAATCAAAAATTGCAGCAGTTCCAGTGCAACTATAAATAACAAAGAATATAAAGGTCTGAGTCGAACAATACATGCAATTAAAACATGATGTTCCAGTGTGTTGGTCCAAATTGTTATCGAGGGATAACCGTCGTTAAGCCAAGTCGGAGGCCTTTGGGCGGCATGAAGACTTCCGAAACTTAGATTAGCCACTAACCCTCCACCAATCCGCATTGAGACGTGATGGAGTATGTTCTAGGCCTCTTCTTAAGGAGAGACCCGTGCCCATTAGTGGGTTGTCAATTGGTTGAAACTTTAATTTAACCACAGCATTGACTTCCTTTCTTACTCATACTACATTGTCCTGATTTAGAGACCTATAGGGATGTCGGATGGTGTAATAGGTATTTAGGATATGTTAAAACAGTAATATTCCTCTCAACGTCATTAAAGGATCACGCGCGAGTGCATCGTATTAGCATGCTAATATGGCCAGACGAAACAATGCACCCTATGCGGTTGCATAATGTATGCAAATACGAGACACATGGTCAGATCTACGCTAATTGCGCTTGCATGGTGCTCTTCAGCTAGTAATCCACTTATAATACTCTGTATAGTCTAGGTATCACTTTGTATAGAGGTACAATGTTAATTCAGTGGCGGATTTATTAACCAACTTCAAAAAAAGGAGGAGGTTCTCAATTCCACTGTATTTTTTTATCTTATTACCTCAGAATTTTCGACTGGGTGAACCGATTTCGATGATTCTTTTTTTAATCAAAAGCTGGTGCTTGTCATGTGGCACCACATAAATTTTTGCGAGATCTGACAATGACATCCATGAGAAAACCACATAAGTCTTTGCATTAAATATGTGCGCGACAAATGGACGAATATCTCAATATCACGCCAAACGATTTCGATGCTTCTTTTTTATTAGAAAGGATGTACTTCATATGAATTTGTTTTTTTTGTTAAAATTTTACATTATGTTTATGTCACAAACATGACCCGGGAAAAAATATTTGCAGCCTGGGATTGTGAACAAACCGAACCGAAGATTATATTACCTCGGACTGGAATAGATTCCACGACCTCAAGCTTCGAAAGCTCGTCAACTGGTCTACAAGATGGTTTCCAAGACATCAGAACTGATTAGGAGGCATTATGCTTTACAAAACTGATTCTTTCACTGTCGTCCAGCCACATAATGGTCATAATGCGTTGTTTAAATAAATTATAGTCCGCTGGTTACAATATTAAATCATTTACATGCACGACAGGCCATTGACTTAATGCTGTCTGATTACCGCCACATCACTCAAGGACGGCTGAGGAACCGGTTTCCTTAAAAATACAGCAATCTGCGCAAATAGGTTTAAGAACCCTGTCATAGAAAACAAAGAGAGCAAAATGTCTGACGCACGGATACTTGTGATGGCTTAGCAGAAATACGTATACATTTCAATTAATTTTCCGTTTTTGGAGCAGAGGGTTCGAAACTTCAAGACTTTATCTTCCGCATAATTTTAACGACTGCTGTCTAACGATAAGTTCGATGGTACGACAGTATAGTGTGATAAAGTATTCTCTGAAGCATTTTGCCACAAGCGGATGCCCATTACTTAGAATTCCCTCCTTTCTATGCCGATCAAACCTTTTCATTTGATACCCCACTCGGGTGTGTTCGCTGAATTCAGTAAATTAATTCCCTTCCCCATAACTACAAAACATAACCTGAGTTACTTTTATTTAAGTTTGACTTCATAAATAACACTGCTTTCGGATAAAATTTATTTGAATTTTGAATTGCACGCCAATCCACAAATAATTAAAAATCTGAAAATGCTGGTTATAAAATCTCCAATTTCATAGATAAAAACCTATTATTTGCGTCTGATGCCATTCGTTCATCAAATAGGCAATTTTTCTTTTTAAAAAAAGGTTAATGGGATTTTTCTTATTTTCATTTCACTTCACCATGAACTCTGTTAACCATGGTATTGCCATCACGCTGAATAGAGAGGAGCAGGAATGGATTACTGTCTAATACGGTGACTGAGACATTTTACGATAAATTGAAGATTGGGGAAATTAGAGGGTGGTAGCTGGAAGTTAATCAGGCGAATAAGAAAATCTCGAGATTAAAATGTGGGTAGAGAACCCAGCGACGCTCAAGAGGAGGGACCTGACCTGACCATAGCCCCTTAGTGGTTCAGCAGGATGCACCATAAGCAGCGAGTCTTGGTTGGACTGGGCTTACTATTGATGTGGAGGTTATCATAGTTGGCTTGCACCATTCTAAAATCAAACGTGCAGGGTTTTACGTATTTTTGTAATGGTGTCAGAAAGCCTGTTAAAAATATTTACATTAACTTTCCTTATTGTTAAAATCTTACTGTACAATAACTGTGTATAGTGTAGTTAGGTCTAACAGTTTTCTAAGTTAATCTACTAAGTAAATATTGATTTTAACACCTAACTTCAGCTAGTCTCAGGTAGCTAGAACTTCCATATTATTATAGGTAAAACAAAAATGTATTCACACACCTATGATATTATTATTTACTAAGTGAAATACTGTTGTTTAGATTTTTTAATCTGGCTGGGTTGTCATTAGTATCGAAGGCGATTGCAATATTTAAACATGCAATAACAAATTCAAGAATCGGCTTCATTTCGGAAAAGTGTTTCTGTTTTGGCATGGAGGAGAATAAATATGAAGCATGTCAAATTACTGTCAATCTTCTTTGGAGGCCTTTGAGGAGGAGGTCTAAGAGGAAGTAGGCATATACTGCTTCCGAGACCACTAAGTTATCCATTACCATTATTTGATAAACAATTAGGTTAGCTATCGAAGAGAACACTGTTTTTATCGTTAATTGTTATTTAAAACTTACTACCTAAAACAGTCCGTCATCTTCAAAACAAGAAGAAAATATAGGTATACTTAGATCTACTCAAGTAAGATTTATTAGTATTAATTGTAATGCAGTGATTGCTCTCTGATTAGTGTATAAAAGTAATTAGCGCTGAGTTAATGACTATCTGTTCTCGAGCGGCTGATACTGATATGGATCACACAGCAATGAGATTGGCTGCTAGTGATTCTGTTAACTTGTTCAAACTATTTCAAATTAAGTAGTTTTATCTTACTAGTTTAGAACTTATACATATAGGTATAAGTTATAATTTAGAACATGTTGAGTGACTTTTAGTGAAGTTTTGTGAGATTAGTGAATTAATAATGAAATGATTATGTCTTGAGTTCGGAGATGAGAAAGGTATTTACTAAGCATCAATGATTTGATGCGCTCAATATTGAGTCATTCAGACAGTACCTAACTCTTATTAAAAGTTATTATGAAAGGATTATGAAAGTGACATGTAACTATCTTTAATCAGATCATGTGGTTTTAAGTACATGTATTTATTAAATGTTAACCACATACAACCAATGTCTGCAATAATTAGAAATTGAACCTGGGACACTCATTGGATAGAAATGGTAAATTACCAAAGAGAACCAATAATATTAGGTATGTTTTATTTTAGTAAGTGTTTGTGTAATGTCATCGGCTTAACAAGGAAACATTAAGAGGAAATATCGAATACAATTATTAACAATAATTATCACGTGTAATTTACCTACTTTTGCCATGTGTTTCATAATTCAGTACAAGATACATTCGGTTTCTGTAAGCAAGTGTTTCAAAGACGTCTGAAGTAAAGGCCTAACAAGTACCTATTTTAATCAGTTTAAGACGATTGAAGTTTAGTGGTGAAATTTAATGTGTTGATGATGTCATTTGATTGTGAGTCTGGGTTTACAAGTGGCAATGTTAAGTGTTTCTGGTTTGTGTTTCACTTGGATTACATTATATACGCCATTTTACTTCTCATCCTCGTCACCATCTTCGTTTATTACTTGTTCACGAATTGAAATGGACGGAGGTGATTATTTTTAAATATTTTTTACGTCAATAGTCGAATGAATGTAGTATAATTACTGCTTCATCTACATAATAGACATTCATAACACGAATAAAGGTTGAAGACTGATTATGTTTTGACACCGCAAACACTGAAAATATTGAAGAGTTGTTTTTAGACGGAAAGTTTGTTTGGAGGCGGCTAAAGAGCTGTTTATCTCTTGTTAAAGTATTGGATCAGATAAAAACTATGAACTATGAACGATGGTCACAGATGAACTATTCCTAACGGTTAAGCTGGAAGAAATGCCTACTTTACTAGCATTGCTTGCCTCAATGAAACATATTTCTTGAACCAATCTGCTTAGACGTTGCATTTCATCAAAGAGTAGCTACTAGCTCTATGTAGTCCTTGTCTGTTTAGCCAAGAAGTTTCGTTTCAATTCCTATTTCCTAGCTTTGACAAATATTAAACCCGCTTTACCGATTCAATCCTTATACGTTATAAGTATAGATATGTATATTAGAATCTTGGTCGTATGGTAGCGGCTTAGAGTAATAATTTATACTCTAAGGGTAGCGGGTTTGTCCAATGATCCAAACGTTCAAACTCCATATGGTTGGTGTTGGGCTGTGATATAATTCCTTAATATTTCATTTAATTCTCATATTAAACACAGTCAAAGATGCCCACAAAAACTTTTTACCTACGAGACAAACATTCTAACAAAGTTGATACTCGTATTATCACATCCAATTCACACTCCCCCCCCCCCCGTCAAATTCCGCGCACAGTGGCTAAACATGAAACACTAAGCGAAGTGACGTCATTATGTGCATAACGTATGTATGTAAGGCTTAGGCCAACTAATCCAGCAAACATTGGCTCACCGTACATAAGCCCAAGGTGTCTGAATAATGAATTAAACGCTATTTTATTGGACTTATTGGTTTTATGCATGTAATTTTCTTTGCTAAGTATTTTGTCTTATTACGTGCTTCAAAGATATTGTCGGCTAGTTAGCCAACAATTTACATAAAAATATCTCTAGGTATTTCTTTCGTTTCGTTCTTTCTTCTCTTCTCTAGCTGGCTAACAGACGAGCCATCTGATGGTATGTGGTCACCGTCGCCCATGAGCATCAGTGACACCAAAGGCATCACCAGTGCGTTGCCGGTTTGTTGTTATGACATTAATATACATAATATGACAGAAATTTAAACAAACACTCACCTATCTTTTGTTTGAATTGTAATCAACTGCACTTGATGTTGAATGGTCATTAAATTAATATATGATTAAGGTTTTGACGTTGATATTATAAGGGTTCTATTATTTCTTCAATGTGTACAAAATTATGTTTAATTAAACATAATAATTATTATGTTCTTATACTTAATTAATTATAACAAGATTTTCTATAGAATTCTAAAAGCCGTATTGGGGCGGCTTAGAATACTAACTCCAATCCCACGCCGGATGGGTGTCGTAAAAGGCGACTAAATCCGGCCCGCCGGTGGTAGGGCCCCTCGAGGGATTATATTAGTAATATTGATTTTAATTGTTAATTAATACCATTATTGCTATTATTATTTCTCCATGGGGTTCGCTTGGATAGCTACCACCCTTGAGCATGAGTCAGCCGCCAAACGACTCGTCGTGTTCTGGCTGGGGGCTTGAGAGCCAGCTCTTTTTTTCTTTTTCTTCTCTCTTTCTTGGCCGGCGGCGCATCGGTGATGCCTTTGGTGTTGCTGATGTCCATGGGCGACGATAGTCACTTGCCATCAGGTGGATCGTCAGCTCGTTTGCCGGCTATTTCCATAAAAAAAGCAAAGAAAATAGGTTACTATCAAATCTGGTTTACTTCTTCATTGGTTTAGAAACATTAAATTAAATTCGATAATAGGTTTAATGCCCCGTGCACAGTTTATAGTTCAATTTAAGTTTCATTACAACAGGAAGTAAAAAATATAAACGTTTACAATTTCAGATAACGACTATGCAATAAACACGCGATGGAAAACGGCAACATCTCTTCAGCTGCAAAAGGACTCAACTCACCAGAAATACGAAACAACTCAAACATTCCATACGTTGACGAGGACGTTGAACTTCAACACGTCCGATCCGAAAACCCAATCCGACCCCAAAGAATAAAAGATGTAGAAGCTACTATAGATGAGCCCAAACCATATGAAACAAAACCTAGAGAAGAACCAAAGAAGGATGAAGCAACAAAACCGAAAGACATTAAACTAATCGCAGGAGATTTAGGTGCGATACATACTCCGAACAGCGATACAATAGTCGTAGATACTCCTGAAGGAACACTTTACATTACATTGGACCCTGAGTCGTCCAAGTCATCGAAACCTACTAGCCCTAGCACGCAATCTACTGACATCACAGATGGAACTCCGAGTACGTCTACCACGTTTGGAGCTGTTGAGTCTCAGAATTTAATAACGAACGAACAGGAGGTTCAAGAACAGAGGAAGGCAGGATTACGGAGGAACTCTATATCAATGCCAACTTTACCGAATTTGGACATGGATAGTGTGAGCCGGTACCAGCAAGCGGATGGGGTAAGATATTATGTTTATTTTTCGCTTTTTGTCTCTGAATGCTAAGGATCATTATAAAAAAGAAACATTATCAAAATATGTGGCTTCAACTCATAGTCACTGAAAGTTTAGTGTCTCTTTGGGATTTATATAATTATACTATCGCAAATCACCCCTGTTTAATGACTATATGAATAAAGTTCCTGACATAGACATCTGTTTCAAAGGACGCGGCATTTTTAATTCAAAACTTGTAAAGACGTAGGTACGTTTGATATCTATACTAATATTATAAATGCGAAAGTAACTCTGTCTGCTACTCAATAACGCCTAAACCACTGAACCGATTTTGATGAAATTTGGTACAGACATATAATTGAGCTCGGGAATGAACATAGAATACTTTTTATCCCGGAAAATAGACCTGTTCCTGAGGGATAACTCTTCCACGCCAAAACCACTGAACCGATTTTGATGAAATTTGGTACAGATATAGAATTGAGCTTGCGAAAGGACATAGGATACTTTTTCTCCCGGAAAATAGACCTGTTCCTGAGGGATAACTCTTTCAAGCCAAAACCACTGAACCGATTTTGATGAAATTTGGTACAGATATAGAATTGAGCTTGCGAAAGGACATAGGATACTTTTTATCCCGGAAAATAGACCTGTTCCTGAGGGATAACTCTTTCAAGCCACTAAACCGATTTTGATAAAATTTGGTACAGATATAGAATTGAGCTCGGGAATGGAAAAAGGATACTTTTTATCCCGGAAAATGGACCTGTTCCTGTGGGATAACTCTTTCAAGCCACTAAACCAATTTTGATGAAATTTGGTACAGATATAGAATTGAGCTCGGGAAAGGACATAGGATACTTTTTATCTCGGAAAATAGACCTGTTCCTGTGGGATAACTCTTTCAAGCCACTAAACCGATTTTGAAAAAATTTGGTACAGATATAGAATTGAGCTCGGGAAAGGACATAGGATACTTTTTATCCCGGAAAATAGACCGGTTCCTGAGGGATAACTCTTTCAAGCCACTAAGCCGATTTTGATGAAATTTGGTACAAATATAGAATTGAGCTCGGGAAAGGACATAGGATACTTTTTATCCCGGAAAATAGACCTGTTCCTGAGGGATAACTCTTTCAAGCCACTCAGCCGATTTTGATGAAATTTGGTACAGATATAGAATTGAGCTCGGGAAAGGACATAGGATACTTTTCATCCCGGAAAATAGACCTGTTCCTGAGGGATAACTCTTTCTCGCCTAAACAACTGAACCGATTTTGATGTTTGGTACAGATATAGAATTGAGATCGGGAAAGGACATAGGATACTTTTTATCCCGGAAAATAGACCTGTTCCTGAGGGATAACTCTTTCAAGCCACTCAGCCGATTTTGATGAAATTTAGTACAGATATAGAATTGAGCTCGGGAAAGGACATAGGATACTTTTTATCTCGGAAAATAGACCTGTTCCTGAGGGATAACTCTTTCAAGCCACTAAACCGATTTTGATGAAATTTGGTACAGATATAGAATTGAGCTCGGGAATGGACATAGGATACTTTTTATCCCGGAAAATAGACCTGTTCCTGAGGGATAACTCTTTCAAGCCACTAAACCGATTTTGATGAAATTTAGTACAGATATAGAATTGAGCTCGGGAAAGGACATAGGATACTTTTTATCCCGGAAAATAGACCTGTTCCTGAGGGATAACTCTTTCAAGCCACTAAACCGATTTTGATGAAATTTGGTACAGCTATAGAATTGAGCTCGGGAAAGGACATAGGATACTTTTTATCCCGGAAAATAGACCTGTTCCTGAGGGATAACTCTTTCAAGCCACTAAACCGATTTTGATGAAATTTGGTACAGATATAGAATTGAGCTCGGGAATGGACATAGGATACTTTTTATCCCGGAAAATAGAGCTGTTCCTGAGGGATAACTCTTTCAAGCCACTAAACCGATTTTGATGAAATTTAGTACAGATATAGAATTGAGCTCGGGAAAGGACATAGGATACTTTTTATCCCGGAAAATAGACCTGTTCCTGAGGGATAACTCTTTCAAGCCACTAAACCGGTTTTGATGTTTGGCACAGATATAGAATTAAGCTCGGGAAGGGACATAGGATACTTTTTATCCCGGAAAACAGACCTGTTCCTGAGAGATAAGGTCAAATTTTGTTATATGTAGTTGATAGATTCGTTATATTTTATGAAGCGATTTTTATGACTCTTTTTAGGGTTCCGAAGTCAAAACAGAATTCTCATAGTTTCATCATGCCCGTCCGTCCGTCCGTCCATCCATCCGTCCGTAGCATAGCGCGGAGGCCCTTAGTGCTAGAAAGCTGTAATTTAGCAAGGATATACATGTTTATTTAAACTTCTGGTAGAATAACATTTTTAAAAATATGTTTTTAGGATACCTCTCCTAGAGGTAATATAGGGATAATTTAAAATTTTTTAAAATTCAAAAACTCTCAGGCCCTGACTTAAACCTCTAAATTCTAAAAAGTTCAATTATTTTGGTTCCTTTCCTATGGGTGGGTCATTAATGACTCACTACTGAACACTCACTCTTGAGGACGCCTAGAGCATACTCCACCGCTTTGCTCCAGTGTGGATTGATAGAGGGATTAGAAATCAACCCAAGTCTCGGAAGTCATTACGCCGGGCGAGGACCTTCAATATGTCATAACGACTGTTACCTTACGACAACAACCGGGACCGACAGCCTTACGTGCCGAAGCTCGGAGAGCTCAAGAATTTTTTGCCACCGACCGCGCTCGCTATTGTTTAACTTCATCGATTACTATTAGAACCGACACAAGCCGCTGCGCCCGGGCTATGAATGCTTCTCCCGATGGGTAATTAATGGGTTCTATGAACATGTCACTTTTGCTGTAATTTTGGTGAAGTGTTTAGTATCTTGCTGACTACCAATCACGCTACAATATCAGATCGTAGTTATCATTTCATTATCAACACTAAAGATTTGTTTAATATTTTACTCATTTACATAATACGATATATGTACTAAGTATAGGTGTTTTAGCTTCAACCCATAATGGACTATTACAAGGCACGGGTCTCCTCTCTTCATAGTATGGACAAGTTTGCTGTCAATTTATGAAAAACATGTTTTATCTTTATTTTCGGCGTACGAAGTCGCGGGTAACAGCTAGTAAAGATATAAAACGTGATTGTACTACTGTAACTTAACCTACTATCTACAATAATTGCTGTTCATAATATTCTAAGTCAAATTCTAAATAAAATACTACATTAATTACTATAAATATATTTTAAACCATAATTTTGTAACACATAGCATGCTATGGTTACCTTTGTGTAAGAACAGTTAACTATGCCCATATTATATAGGTATATTGTATAACTTATAACTGCGTCGTCTGTTTCTTAAGGTGGTAATCCTCATATAAATAAATAAAAACATAGTTTGCAGTGTATTCCACTATTGCAATGGATTGGTGGATAATATAATTGAGTCTAAACCCTAAGTTAGGTTATCCACGCAACCCTGACCAGTATCAGAAATTCCAATACTTCGCGATGGCCTCTATACTGATCAACGACTGATATCTAACGATAACAATAAGCACCGATAGCATAATGTTTTCAGGGCTTCTTTACCACTAGCAATTTCAGTCACCCGTCCAATTACCATTGACATTCATCGGGCGATGTACTCTTTATATCAGGATGTATAATTAACAACCACATAACTATAAAGTAAATCAACAAAATAGTAGATAGTCAAAAGATAACGTAGAGTGACCCCATTCTCCCGGATTAATCGCGCAAAGATCTATAAAGCAATAATGATAACACTAATATCTTTTGCATAAGACTAAGCCAGTCTGTGTGCATTGACCAACTTGTTACTGCTCAGGCTCAGGTATGTGTATCAAAATTTTGTCTTATGATTATAACGTCATTTTCTCGATACAAAATAAAGTTTACAAAAGTAGTACTCGTACAATACTAAAAATAAATGACTTTGAATATATCACGGTATTTTGATTTCATAACAGAGATAATATTCTTAAGACTGATTGAACAAACTGCGTAATCGAGGAAGCAGTAGACTAAACAACAAGTGAATATAACAATGATTGTAATATCACATTGTCGCTTATCAACAAAGATAACGGTTTTGATAAACTTGTAAAAATTTGCTTTTCTTTAAAAGAAGTTAGAAATCTGAACTATTTCGCTGCAAACGTAATTAAAACACCAAAATAATTAAGTGAATTGAGTAAATAAGTGTTAATCAATAAAAAGTATCGTCTACGTATACCTTTTTCAATTCACGTGAAAAAGTGATTAAGTTTGTTTTACCATAATCCTTGAATCGAGACTATCTTATCACGGAAAAAATTCAAACAGATAGATACGCGTATTAGAGCTAATATTTACTGTTTAAGAGTTAAGACAAAATAGCTAAGATAGACGTTAAACATGAGGGTTCGAAAGAAACCGGACTTGCGGTTACATATCCCTTCTTATCCCCACGACTATGTCGAAATGCCGATGGACACCAGAAGACTAATCTTAGAAGCTAACAGATCACCTGGTGGGATACGATTTATTGACGAAGATGAACCAGAATCATCTAACGTGCAGGTCAAAGTTGCAAGTCCAGTTGATGAAAACAAAATGCCAGAATTTCGAGTGTCTACTCCAGAGGTGATAATAGATCATGCGGACACGAATCACAAGAATGAGATAAAGGATAATAATGAAACGTCAGGTGACAGAGATACGTCCATTATTTACAGACGCCAGCAACTACGACGGGAACATCAACAATCCGGATATTCGGAAATAGTGAGAAACTACGAAATTGATTCTGATCGACTTTACTCCGAAACAGTAAGTGAAGTGCGATATTTTCAAGTAGATAGCAGATGCTTAGACGTAGTGTTGCCACCGTTTAACCTTCAAATACCAAGTTTTAAAAAGGGCGGCAAGAGGTGCTAACAGTGGCTTTAGGGCGGCTGGCGAGCTTCTTTTAGGGGTAAGAACCCTTGTTGCAGGTGAGTACCTGCCTCTTTTTGGTCAGCTGGTGGAACAACTCGTCATGATGTACGTCTAACGAGACGTACGTCACGTGACAAGCATGTCACCTATTTACCTAAAGATAGTGTACCTACACCGCAATTTAACAAATTAATATATCTCTACAAATATGGTTTAGTAGCTGTTATTAATATTATTACCTAAAAATTATGAAAATATAAAAAAAAAATATTATAAAAATACCTACTGTCTATCTATCCGAAAGGAAGTTTTGAAATGAAATGAAATGAAATGAAATATGAAATGAAATGAAATAATCTTTTATTCATGTAGGTATCACTGATACTCTTATGCACGTCATTTTTTTAATCTACCAGCTTTTCGGAAAGGTGCTTTGTCATGGAGGAGAAGAAAAGCCGTAAAGAAACTCCTCAGCACATCTTTTAAAAATAAAACTTATATCTATTACAAAAATAGGTATTCTCTAACCTGTGCAGAACTGGGTGCCTAGCTAGTCATTTCCAAGCATCCTTGTCATTTAAATATTCATTTATACTATAGTAGCCCTTGCCTAAGAGCTGAGCCTTTACACGTTTCTTAAAAGATTCCACCGGTAAATCACGTATTTGTTTTGGGACTTTATTATAAAATTTTATACCTAGTCCCATAAAAGAACGTTGCACTTTAGAAAGACGGTACGAAGAGGTAGCCAATTGAGACCTTCTTTCATCAATGTACATAATAGTTGTACATTAGAAAGAAAGAAGGAAAGAAAAACGTTTATTTTTGTGTCAATTAGGTACACACACACACACAAATAACACACACACATAGATTACAAAAAAAAATTGCAAGCTCACTCAGCATAATACCGTAGTGGTAGCTACGGCGCTGATTTTCAGTGAGTCCATTATGCTCTGAAGGGATCTAGTAGTACCAATAGTAAATATAAAGTTGTGACTTATTGACAGTTGCTAAGCAACCGCCTTAAGGATTTCTCAAAGATAGAATATTAAAAAGGCCGTAAGTATAATACGAAGAGGAGCCAAGGTACTGGCTAGTCCACAAATCTGCGTTGACACTGAAGTCGTCTCGACGACTAATCCGAATTGAACGACGACATCCGCTCGCGGGACGTGCAACAGCAGACCCACATTTATTTATATCAATAACATTTATTTTTACCGTAAAGATTTTATAATTAAAATAAATAGGTTAACGATTTAGTTTTCCAACAACTTCTAAATTTTTCAGAGCTTCGTTTAGGTTTTCATTAGACCTTATTAAAACAAGAAAATCTAGCCTAGTCAAGTATTCAAAATCTGTCAACAAGCACTCTAATAAATCTGCGTAAATATACCCTGCTAGTAACTACAAACTACCTACTCTATGTTTGAGTGTTGGAAAAAGTTATAAGAACAATAGGGATTTGGTGAAATACATCTTTAATTTATTTTTTATCGTTAACCTAATAAATCACGTAGTGTAGTGAGGAAGAAAGTTGGAGAAAATACTGAAGTAACATTTAATTCTAATTCTGTAATACTGATTTATCATTTAGATATAAGTAGATTCAAAAAAATATAATTAAAATGTGTGCAATTCACACGTGGTAGAAGTGAAACTTTCCAAAATTTTGGTTTCAAGATAATGAGATGAAAAAGCAATAAATCGAATCTTCTACTTTGTTCCTCGCGCCATCTATGAATACAACTTAGCACTTTTTAAAAGATAACCACGAACAAAAGAAAAAGAAAACAGTGGTAACTAACGCTATCTCTTAACATAATATGAAGAGTAAAATGAGCAGCTAGCGCCATCTATCTAGCAATAAAACGAATCTTCTATCTTATTCCTCGCGCCATCTATGAATACAACTTAGCATTTTTATTGTCGCGATGTCGTTTTTATTCATTTTAACTGACGAATATTTCTGTCTCATTCTTTCCTGGCTTCATCCTACACATTTTTGTATTTGTGTCTCTTACCTGTCGTTTTTTCCGTTGCATCCGGTTTGAAATCACAACGATTCTAAAGAAGTTTCACTTCAAAATTAATGATTTACGCCTAACGATTTAGCTAACCTGAAAAAGTCGTAATTATTCAATTGGACATTGGGCCATTGGTGATTGTGTTGAAGTCCACGCGTTGCGAAATCCCCGTCCGCCACACTTGTTAGTCCCTCGCGTCCTATTTGCGTACCTCCAATCACTTGAGCGTGCCCGTGATCCTCGATCAAGACCAAGAAAGATTTGTAACGATCTGTGGGAACAGTGTCAGGAAGGCTCCCGTAAAGAATAGTAAAGTTAAGAAGCAAAATGGTGAAAAATCATTGAAAAACGATATTGGATGAAGTGATGTTGTAGTGCTAAGTTTTAAATGTGAAGTATATGATAAAAGTGATGAAATTCTATTAAACCAAATAAGAATAAGATCATTTCAACAGCCAAAACTATTTGAGACAAAAGGATTTGAATTATTAGTTGATTTTGAGACAAAGGCATTTTCGTAGTCTCGTAGATAACAGAGAAAGGAACTCTAATTAAAAGATATATAGTTTTATCCCGCGAGCTATTTACATCTACAAGAGAACAACAGCATATTTGTATTCGCCAACGTGAGATATTGGATAGTAATCTTTTCAAGATGAGCAACGAATTGAAGCTGAATGCCTTTGCCCATAAGTTCAAATATCGGTCTCCGTTATGGATAGAATCAGATTCTGACGTCAGCAATACCAGCGGTACCGGCAGTGGCCTCTGCAACAGCGATGACAGCATGGAGTGCAGTAACTCTGTCAGCTCTGGAAGCATCAACAATTTTCTGGATTCCAAGGTCTCTTTATTCTCTGATTTTCTTTTTGTTTTCACTTGGATTCGTATGATCGAAAGATCGAGGGAACTAAGATTCTTGGGTCAATCAATTATTATTATTTTTTCTTTGTGATCATGTAAATTGTAATTAAATGTTATCATAATTCAAACATAATGTTGTATTAAAGCTTCGTATCAACTGTTTCTCGATCTAATGGTAACCAGTCAAAAGTTTATAATATCGCGCGCAATTAGAATAAATATGCAATTATACGAGTAATATAGAATAAATTAAAAACACGTGATAGAAAACAGTAATAAATATGCAATTGATAATAATTTGTCTCAACATTAAGTAGTTAAGTATGTGAATTTTTATAGATTAATCGTGACTTAAACAGAAGGAGTTGTAGTAGTACGGATTATGTATGAAACGCTATATTTCATAGGAGAATTACCTTATTGACAGTTGCGTTATAGTTTGTGACACCATCACGTATCAAGTAACTCAACGTGCGTGACTCAAACAGCCGTGTGCAGCCGTCGTGACTCGAGATGTAAACATGTAAACATCTTCTTGATTGATAAACCTTAGGCCGCTGTAACACTTGTAACTTGCTTCCATTATGGAAGTTCCATAAAATGTACGTAACTTTCAGAAGAATTTACAAGTACTTACAAAGTGTGTTTACATTAGCAAATTTACGGTAAGTTCATCACGTAAATGACTTACGTGAGTAAAACTTACTAATGTAAAGACCGCCTTAATCTGGATGGGATGTTGTTTACATAATATGAAGAAAGAAACGCAAGAAAATAACAATGAAATAAATTGAAAAAGAGTAGAATTTATTTAAAGAATCGAATAAAATATTTAAAAACGTGTAGGTCTGTTATAACTTAAAACATAAATTAATAGTTTAAAAACTAAATACACGGTTTTATACTCGTAGTGCTAGTGGGGGTAAAGAAAAATAATTGTGACTGTTCTATTATCCGTAAAGGAGTTCACACGTCTGGAGGCTAACCTGACTTTAGTATCAAGTCATGCTTACCATTAAAGAAAGAAAGAAAGAAACATTTACTCCGTCATGAAAATAACATGGTACATGGGTTACAAGGTTAAACAACGGTGAAAGAAAAAGTACTAACAAAATGTAACCTTACTAAATTGTTGCGTGACATGAAACATAAAAAATTTAGCGGGTACCATGTCACCTGACGAAAAAGGACTACCCTCAGCCTGTGCCATGGAGCGGCTTGGAACCACGGCTGCTGGTTTACAATGTAGTCCCCTTTTTCGTGTAGTTTCACATGTGGCGTCAATCTTATTAAGGTACATTGTCATCAGAACTATATGTACAATTTCAACTCATTAGGATGAGAGGAAGTAGATCTAATAAGGCGTGCAAGATTTGACCTAAACAGGATAAGCTAAATTATAAACGTGGATGACTTCAAGAAAACAGTGAATAGGCTTTTATTAAATTAGTGCGCTCACCATCCTGGATCACATCTCCATTTGCCATCAGGTGGGATTGCGGTCAAGCATTAACTTATTTTATGTAAAAAAAACCGTTTAAAAATGTTTCACATTTTACTGGTATTGTAAATTTTACGCGCACCGTTTTGATATGATTTTTTCCTTTTTACACGATTACAGAAAGAGTGGAATAATAAATTAAAGTAATTTGGATATGAAGGTAATTTTAGGATGGCGTGATCATAATTGTCTACACCTACTGTAAATTTTGCTATATACGCCGATGCAAAAGCCACTTTAGAGGAATGATTTTTTTAATTTTATACCAATTAATTCTTTGGGATGATTATTGATATGAATTATCAAATTAGGATGTGTAGTGAATTAACATCATGCTGTATGAGAACACGGCCATCTAGTGACAGATCACTAAACTAAACACATTGCATGAGCGCTGGTTTGTGTTGTGATTAAAGTATCCTTCTGTGAATAAAGATGGTGTTATGCAAAGGGTTTCTACCATGTCAGTGAGGGATTGTCCTATGTAGGGCTGCAGTCGGATTCTTCCTCGTTTATAGAGCTTTCGGGGGGCGTCTGAATGGTTTAAAGTTTGTTTAAACGGAATCCAAAATAATTTAAACAATATAAAATATCTTTATCATCTGAATCTAAACAGACTTAGGTCCCGAAAAAAATATATACTTACCTACATTATCCAAATGTCTGTGGTTTTTGAAGTTTTTGTCCGTTGAGTTGTTCCATTTAGGTGATGGCAGACATATTATTCGAATACAAAACTAAAGCCTACTAAAGCATTGTCTAAATGTTGCTGTTCATTAAATGTTAAGAAAACGACACAAAATGTATTATGCAGTAATAATGTTAAAAGATTAGAATAATTAAAATAAATATGTTTCAATTCATATGTAGGTCGTTCGTTTCATTCAAATACAATATGTCATACATAATTGGTTGAGACTAATTTATAATATTATTCAAACCCTCGAGAACAGGCGCAGACTTGCCAGCCTCTCGGTTTTCTACAGGATACATTTTGAAGTGTGCGCAGGAACTACATGATTTAATCCCCCATCCCCTTTCTACTCTCGAACTTCCTGAAGCACGGTGGGTATCCATCCCTTCGTCGCGCTTCGCTTCATCATTTATACTGTGATTTGTGAAGGATTGGAATAAATTGCCCGCGTCGGTGTTTCCACTTAATTATAATGTGTCTTCAAAGCAAGAGTGAATAGGCTTTCACTAAGTTAGCATTAAGTTTCACTAAGTTATACATTCCCACCAGATGGTAAGTCGCACTTACCATTGTAGATTGTAGACAAGTCAAGAAATAGATGAGCAGTGATACCCTAGTGGTTAGAACATTGGTCTCCCGAACGCGGGGGCCCGGGTTCAAATCCTGGCACGCACCTCTAATTTTCAAATATTATGTGCGTATTACAAGTTAATTATCACTTGCTTCGGTGAAGGAAAACATCGTGAGGAAACCTGCACACCTGAGAGTTCTCCATAATGTTCTCAAAGGTATGTGAAGTCTACCAATCCGCACTTGGCCAGCGTGGTAGACTATGGCCTGTACCCCTCACATTGTGAGAGGAGACCCCGAGCCCAGCAGTGGGACAATTATGGGTTGTTGCTTTGCTTTGCTTTGCTTTGCAAGAAATAGATTAATTAATCTCGTTTAGAGAACTATTACTGAGCTTAATTTTTGCACTGTCTAGCTTGCTTACTACTCAATACATTTTATTATGGTTTTTTCATCATATTTTTTGCCGTTTTTTTTATAATTAGGTACATTGAAGTACAATCAGGCTGGGTCCGCTAAGTGATTGTTGGGTGAGGCCGTCAAAAATGTTTATTTTGACGAAGGGCATTGATTGGCCTTCACCTTTAAAAAAGGGTTTATGTGATTTTAAGCCATTGACTGGGTACTTTTTCTTTCATCGATAGATTTTTAGTACTCATAATCTTTTAATTTGAACTCTAAGTTACGAAAGTTATTAATTATAAATAAATTGAGCTTCTTTTGAAAAGAAGTCCTCAGCACACAACATTATTTAACCATACGTAGAGGCAATTCTACCAAAATAGTTAGGAATTTTACTTGTTTTTTGCATCGTAATCATTTCTAAAACCTGACTCTGATTCAAATCTAGACAGGACGTAGACGATTGTCTAGCACTAATTGCAGTAATTGCACGAGTGTGCACTAATTGGTTAATTTACGGCTCAAAATGAGCGCAGTATGCGTCCGAAGAGGCGGTCCGACTGCATCCCGCTTACACAGGTTTGTATTTTGTTGTTTTTATGCACTTTACCTTTTCCAGCCCTCTTAACCCTTCAATACCTTACTGGTGATACCAACTATTTCGTATAAAGTACATTACATTATTACGATATTTTAAATAAATAAAATAGTGATTAACGTCACGGATTTGTAGAAAAAAACAGAAGTGAATCTTAGTTGAATAAATAACAAACATACTTATTGATCGTTGTTCTAGATCATGGTCTATTTGTGTGCCAATTTCATGAAAATCTTTTCAGTTTTTTTGCTTGAAGGAGAAACAAACATCAATTTATGGTAGCAAAAACTTTCTTATTCATTGGATAGCCTGCACGACCATCTACTATGGACGTCAGCAACCCAAAAGGACGTGATCTGCTTTTCAGACTTCAAAAAAGGAGGAGGTTCTCAATTCGACTGTATTTTTTATGTCTTACCTCAGAACTTTTTCCTTGGTGTACCGATTTTGATGATTCTTTTTATATTCAAAAGCTGATGCTTATGTGGCTCCATTTAAATTTAAGCGAGATGTGACGAGTAGTTTTTAAGTTAACCCTAATAACGCATATTAATCGACTTCGATTTCGTTGATGATGTCTTATTTTATTTGAAGTCTGTTATTTTTTTTGAAGTGAAACTTCTTTAGAAACGTTAGTGATTTGAAACCGGATGCAACGGAAAAACGACAGGTAAGATAATATAACCGCTAATTTCGTATTTCAATTTAAGTTATCCGTAGCCCAATGGTCAGGACGTAGACACACAATGCTGATGCCATGATGATGCGCAGGTTCGCGTCTCAGAATATTTCTTTTTTTTTAGTTTTATTTTTTTTTAGTTTTATTTTTTTACTGTTTTTAAATACTTTCAAATGCTCTTTTAAATATTTTCAAAGAATTTATCAACAAAAAATAAGAATTTCATTCTTTCATTCTGTAGATCGACCAGCCGATTATACAGACAGTAAAAATGCTAAGTTGTATTCATAGATGGCGTGAGGAGTAAGATAGAACATTCGTTTTATTGCTAGATAGATTTTTAAAAAGTGCTAAGTTGTATTCATAGATGGCGCTTCGATTTATTGCTTTAAGATTCGATTTATTGCTTTTTCATATCATTATTTTGCATGGAACACAGAGACAAGAGGTGGAAATGGTATAAGTGTTGATTAGTATGGGAACCGTTCTAGCCAAAAAAACACAAGTAAATGGATAATCGTGTTACTTACAACTAAGAAACTTAAATTTTGATTGGTTGTTAGTTGTCAACTACGAATAGTCCGAGAAACCTGCTATTTATGTTTGAAAATTCACTTTAATATTTGATGTTAATTCTTATTTTTCAATGTCATATTCAGTAAACTTAGTACCTTTATCAATTAAGATCATAATACTTTTCAAGTTCTGCTATACACCGCTAGATGGCAATATTCTACTTATTCTATAATATTGCATGAGCGCTGGTTTGTGTTGTGATTAAAGTATCCTTCTGTGAATAAAGATGGTGTTATGCAAAGGGTTTCTACCATGTCAGTGAGGGATTGTCCTATGTAGGGCTGCAGTCGGATTCTTCCTCGTTTATAGAGCTTTCGGGGGGCGTCTGAATGGTTTAAAGTTTGTTTAAACGGAATCCAAAATAATTTAAACAATATAAAATATCTTTATCATCTGAATCTAAACAGACTTAGGTCCCGAAAAAAATATATACTTACCTACATTATCCAAATGTCTGTGGTTTTTGAAGTTTTTGTCCGTTGAGTTGTTCCATTTAGGTGATGGCAGACATATTATTCGAATACAAAACTAAAGCCTACTAAAGCATTGTCTAAATGTTGCTGTTCATTAAATGTTAAGAAAACGACACAAAATGTATTATGCAGTAATAATGTTAAAAGATTAGAATAATTAAAATAAATATGTTTCAATTCATATGTAGGTCGTTCGTTTCATTCAAATACAATATGTCATACATAATTGGTTGAGACTAATTTATAATATTATTCAAACCCTCGAGAACAGGCGCAGACTTGCCAGCCTCTCGGTTTTCTACAGGATACATTTTGAAGTGTGCGCAGGAACTACATGATTTAATCCCCCATCCCCTTTCTACTCTCGAACTTCCTGAAGCACGGTGGGTATCCATCCCTTCGTCGCGCTTCGCTTCATCATTTATACTGTGATTTGTGAAGGATTGGAATAAATTGCCCGCGTCGGTGTTTCCACTTAATTATAATGTGTCTTCAAAGCAAGAGTGAATAGGCTTTCACTAAGTTAGCATTAAGTTTCACTAAGTTATACATTCCCACCAGATGGTAAGTCGCACTTACCATTGTAGATTGTAGACAAGTCAAGAAATAGATGAGCAGTGATACCCTAGTGGTTAGAACATTGGTCTCCCGAACGCGGGGGCCCGGGTTCAAATCCTGGCACGCACCTCTAATTTTCAAATATTATGTGCGTATTACAAGTTAATTATCACTTGCTTCGGTGAAGGAAAACATCGTGAGGAAACCTGCACACCTGAGAGTTCTCCATAATGTTCTCAAAGGTATGTGAAGTCTACCAATCCGCACTTGGCCAGCGTGGTAGACTATGGCCTGTACCCCTCACATTGTGAGAGGAGACCCCGAGCCCAGCAGTGGGACAATTATGGGTTGTTGCTTTGCTTTGCTTTGCTTTGCAAGAAATAGATTAATTAATCTCGTTTAGAGAACTATTACTGAGCTTAATTTTTGCACTGTCTAGCTTGCTTACTACTCAATACATTTTATTATGGTTTTTTCATCATATTTTTTGCCGTTTTTTTTATAATTAGGTACATTGAAGTACAATCAGGCTGGGTCCGCTAAGTGATTGTTGGGTGAGGCCGTCAAAAATGTTTATTTTGACGAAGGGCATTGATTGGCCTTCACCTTTAAAAAAGGGTTTATGTGATTTTAAGCCATTGACTGGGTACTTTTTCTTTCATCGATAGATTTTTAGTACTCATAATCTTTTAATTTGAACTCTAAGTTACGAAAGTTATTAATTATAAATAAATTGAGCTTCTTTTGAAAAGAAGTCCTCAGCACACAACATTATTTAACCATACGTAGAGGCAATTCTACCAAAATAGTTAGGAATTTTACTTGTTTTTTGCATCGTAATCATTTCTAAAACCTGACTCTGATTCAAATCTAGACAGGACGTAGACGATTGTCTAGCACTAATTGCAGTAATTGCACGAGTGTGCACTAATTGGTTAATTTACGGCTCAAAATGAGCGCAGTATGCGTCCGAAGAGGCGGTCCGACTGCATCCCGCTTACACAGGTTTGTATTTTGTTGTTTTTATGCACTTTACCTTTTCCAGCCCTCTTAACCCTTCAATACCTTACTGGTGATACCAACTATTTCGTATAAAGTACATTACATTATTACGATATTTTAAATAAATAAAATAGTGATTAACGTCACGGATTTGTAGAAAAAAACAGAAGTGAATCTTAGTTGAATAAATAACAAACATACTTATTGATCGTTGTTCTAGATCATGGTCTATTTGTGTGCCAATTTCATGAAAATCTTTTCAGTTTTTTTGCTTGAAGGAGAAACAAACATCAATTTATGGTAGCAAAAACTTTCTTATTCATTGGATAGCCTGCACGACCATCTACTATGGACGTCAGCAACCCAAAAGGACGTGATCTGCTTTTCAGACTTCAAAAAAGGAGGAGGTTCTCAATTCGACTGTATTTTTTATGTCTTACCTCAGAACTTTTTCCTTGGTGTACCGATTTTGATGATTCTTTTTATATTCAAAAGCTGATGCTTATGTGGCTCCATTTAAATTTAAGCGAGATGTGACGAGTAGTTTTTAAGTTAACCCTAATAACGCATATTAATCGACTTCGATTTCGTTGATGATGTCTTATTTTATTTGAAGTCTGTTATTTTTTTTGAAGTGAAACTTCTTTAGAAACGTTAGTGATTTGAAACCGGATGCAACGGAAAAACGACAGGTAAGATAATATAACCGCTAATTTCGTATTTCAATTTAAGTTATCCGTAGCCCAATGGTCAGGACGTAGACACACAATGCTGATGCCATGATGATGCGCAGGTTCGCGTCTCAGAATATTTCTTTTTTTTTAGTTTTATTTTTTTTTAGTTTTATTTTTTTACTGTTTTTAAATACTTTCAAATGCTCTTTTAAATATTTTCAAAGAATTTATCAACAAAAAATAAGAATTTCATTCTTTCATTCTGTAGATCGACCAGCCGATTATACAGACAGTAAAAATGCTAAGTTGTATTCATAGATGGCGTGAGGAGTAAGATAGAACATTCGTTTTATTGCTAGATAGATTTTTAAAAAGTGCTAAGTTGTATTCATAGATGGCGCTTCGATTTATTGCTTTAAGATTCGATTTATTGCTTTTTCATATCATTATTTTGCATGGAACACAGAGACAAGAGGTGGAAATGGTATAAGTGTTGATTAGTATGGGAACCGTTCTAGCCAAAAAAACACAAGTAAATGGATAATCGTGTTACTTACAACTAAGAAACTTAAATTTTGATTGGTTGTTAGTTGTCAACTACGAATAGTCCGAGAAACCTGCTATTTATGTTTGAAAATTCACTTTAATATTTGATGTTAATTCTTATTTTTCAATGTCATATTCAGTAAACTTAGTACCTTTATCAATTAAGATCATAATACTTTTCAAGTTCTGCTATACACCGCTAGATGGCAATATTCTACATAATAAATAATTCTATACTTAACGTATAGTATTAAGGTTGACATTGAATTGCAGTTGGTTGTATTACAATGTCAATCTTATTGGAAAATGATTAAATAATTCCGTCTTCTGAACGCTAGATGTCGTGACTGAAATCTAATATCAACCATAAATGTATAACGGTAAGTTATATTTTTGTTTAATTAGGCCTAGGGATGTGCGTGGTGCTTTTACCGCGTTATCGACAATTATCGATATTTATCGAAACTGGTATACTACAAGGTAATGTTGGTACTTGTTCTTGTACAACTTGTGTGTGTCTATGTGAAAATGTGCTCAAAATTTTGAAAGCTTATATCTATTACAAGGCGTAGACGTGGCCGTAGCTTTTTTACTAACGTTAGCTAACTAAACAGTATGTCGATAAGTGAAATTTCAATGTAGCTCAACGTAGCTTAGCTATAAACACAATGATGTGAATTAGGATGAATTTCAACCTTAACGTTATACAAAAAAGGTAAAAAAGAATGCCCCTAGCCAGTACTCTCAAAAAAATTATTGTGTCACAATGATTTTTGGACAAAAAATTAAATTAAAATATTTCAAGTATATACTGTATTTCCTAAAAAAATCCTCTTTGAGAATAATTTTATGAAATTACTAAGTAACTTTACTTCCGTTTTACAAAAGAAAACCATTGGGCCATTTATGTTTGGATAAGGGCCAATCAGAAATATTTTAAGATCCTTCGGGCCAATAGGTTGCATTGATTCCATTATGATTATGATACAACAAACTAGATGACTTAAGGGGACTGTCAAATGAATTAGAAAATTATTATAATCAGCCAGGAGTAATAGTGTTCTGTGATTATAATCTATATACTAATATTATAAAGAGGAAACCTTTGTATTTTTGTATTTTTGTATGTTTGCAACGAATAAACTCAAAAACTACTGAACCGATTTTAAAAATTCTTTCACCATTAGAATGCTACATTATTCCTGAGTAACATAGGCTAGCGGATTTTTGAAAATTCATCCCCTAAGGGGTGAAAATAGCGGTTGGAAGTCACTTTCATACAAACCAACTTCGTCAGTGTTAGAGTTATAAACATAAAAAATTTTATGTAAGTTCATAGTTATAAACAAAAGTTAAATTTAACACATTTTTTGGAAAATCATCCCTTAAAGGGTTAATTTTGCGGATTGAACTCAGTACGCAACTTCGTCATTTTCGAAGTTAAAAACATGAAAATTTTCATATTAGCTTAAAATTAGAAACTAAAAAATTGAAATATTACGTTTTTTTTTAAATCATTCCCTGAAGGGTTAATTAAGCTGGCGCAAGTTAGTATGGGAACTTCGTCAGTTTTGAAGTAAGAAGAGTGAAAATTTATGTATAAGCTTATTAATTAGATACAAAAATACGTGTATCACTGGTTTCTCGAAATTCATCCCCTAAAAATAGGGGTTGGTAGTCAACTACATACAAATCAACTTCGCCAGTTTTCGAGTTATAAATATGAAAAATTTTATGTAAGTTTGTAGTTATGAATAAAAGTTAACTTTAATACATATTTTGTTGAAAATCATCCCTTAAAGGGTTAATTTAGCTAATGGAACTGAGTACGCAACTTCATCATTTTGAAAGTTAAAAACATTTACATATTAGTTCAAGATTAGAAACAACATTTAAAAGTTATGTGTTTTTTTTGGAAAATCAACCCCTAAAGGGTTAAATAAGAGTGTGGAAGTTAGTATGGCAACTTCGTGAGTTTTGAAATAAGAAGGGTGAAAATTTGTATATAAGCTTATAGTTAGACTCAAAAAATAACTGTATCACGGTTTTCTCGAAATTCATCCCCTAAAAATAGGGGTTGGAAGTCAACTACATACAAATCCACTTCGCCAGTTTTAGAGTTATAAATATGAAAATTTTTACATAAGGTTATAGTTAGAAACAAAAGTTAATTTTGACACGTGCTTTGAAAAATCATCCCTTAAAGGGTTAATTAAGGCGGCGCAAGTTAGTATGGAAACTTCATCAGTTTTAAAGTTAAAAAGGTGAAAATTTCTATACATATAAGCTGATAGGAAGACACAAAAAATAACTGTATCACGGTTTCATCGAAATTCATCAGCTTATGGGGTAAAACTAAGGGGTTGTAAATATTTAAGAAACTACGTCATTTTTCGAACTCAGAAATGTGAAAATTAATATGTAAGCTTATAGTGAGAAACAAAAATTTAATGTAGGGGGCTTTACGAATGGAAGGAGGAGGGGAGAGGGGCAGGAAGAAGGAGAGGGACCGGGAGCGGGAGAGGGAGAGAGAGAGGGAGCGGGAAAGGGAGGGAAACAGAAAGCGAGAGATGGACCGGAAGCGGGAGAGGTATAGGCAGCGGGAGAGGGAAGGGGACAGAAAGCGGGAGAAGGACCGGGAGAGGGAGCGGGACAGGGAGCGGGATGGGGAGCGGGATGCGGAGCGGGATGGGGAGAAGAATCGGGAGCGTGAGAGGGGGTGGGGCAGGGAGCGGGAGAGGGAGAGGTACCAGGAGCGGGACAGGAAGCGGTAGAGGGACCGGGAGCGGGAGTGGAAGCAGGACAGAAAACGGGAGAGTGACCGGGTGAGGGAAAGGGAGAGGGAGACGGATAGAAAGCGGGAGAGGAAGAGAGAAAGGGAGAGGAAGCGAAACAGGGAGAGGAATTAATATTGAAATTTATAATCCATAAATAACGAAATATGAAGTGAATTAATATGAAAGTTTTGATTTTTGGTTTATTTGTTTGTTACTTTGTAATGGATACACTGAAAAACGTTCCAGTACTTTTCTAAAATAATAAAACTTAATAACTATAATAAAACTCAAGGGGAAAGTTTTCTGTACATTGAATAAATATTCAATTTTTTTCCAAATTTTGATTAGAGGTGTCTTAAAAACGAGTTAGAGCACAAAAATATTTTTTTAGAATTATTTTACGTCTGTCTGCCTGTCTTTTTCTCTGTTTGGGCATCATATCAAAACCCTTGGACGGATTTCGATGAAAATTGGTAAAGTTGCTACTTATACTCTGCGTCATAGTTTAGAAAACGTTTCATCCCGGAATATTGAAGATTTCCATTGGAAAATAGGATGAAAGTTTGTATGGAATATTTTCAGAATGCTTCAAATTTGCAAAAATATGGAGTACATATTTTCCAGTTTTTCATAATTTTGAATGAAACAGAAGAAAAAACAAATGAATATCAAAATTCTTTATTTTTAAAACCCCCTGGAAGGATCCTTTGTGATTGTAGTATAGGTTTCAAAACATAAATTCTTAAATATCAGTTCTTCAATAAAACTTCACCGTTTTTTATTTTTTTCTGGAAGAGGTACAATAAATAATCATTAAATCTGTAACTTCGATTAGGGATATTATTCAAAATTTCGATTAGGGGGGACTTCAATAACATGTTATTAGAGCACAAAAATAATATATTTTTTTAAATTATTGTCGGTCTATCTGTATGTCTGTCCAGGCATCTTACGAGTTTCGTGAAGGGATTTTTATGAAAATTGGTAAAGTTGTTACTTATACTTTGTACCGTACTTTAGAAAACTTTTCATCCCTAAAAATTTATAGGTTTCCCTGGGATACAGGATGTAAGTTTGTATGGAATTTGTTTTTTGAACTTCAACTGATTTGCTTCAAATGTTACAAACGTTCCTTGCTTAAATTGATGGAATACATATTTTCCATCTTTTTTAATGTTGCAGGAAAAAGACATAAAAACAAAATGTGAATATTTTTTATTTTTCAAAACTTGCTCCCGAAGAAATCCTTTGTGTCTGTATCTTGGGTTTCAGTATATAAATTGCTTAATATGAGTACTTTAATTCTATGAGTAAAAGGGGCACAAATAAGTTAAAACATAATTTTCGCATGCGAAGCTGCGGGTAACAGCTAGTACATTATAAACTACATGGCGTTTTGGGACTGTCAAATGAATTTGAAACTTAAAAGATCGACATTACATACGCAATCGACTTTAATACGCCGGCATAGGCTCCATATTACTGTGAGTTTACTATAACCTAAATTCAAACTAATTTTGTTGAAAATCTCGTATTTCCTACTATTAACACTGACTAAAGTTAGTATGTGTAATTTATTAAGATAACTTAATCAAATAAAGGTATTTTTATCAAGACACAAAAATGTTAAAGTCAGTACAGTCATTTCTCCATACTAAATGGGCATTCTCCTTTTGTTCGACCTACAACGTTTAGTAGTAGAACCAATTGCGCCATCTAGTGTCGCCAAGGAATAGTTTTAAACACCTTTATTTCATGGAATTATATTTCCTAGCTTTGAAGCTCTCATAGCCCGGCGGATTGCGTCGATCCGAAGCGATCGAAGAAGTTAAGCAACAGCGGGCGCGGTCGGTAGTTGGATAGGTGACCGCTAGTCCAAAAATTTCTTGAGCGCCTTTGCAACATCCAAACTTACAGCCTTTTTGCTTATGCCCAGCAATGAGTAAGATATACTAAAAGATCACCAGCTGATCTGCCGTGGCGGAAACCGTATTGACGGTCACTGAAACTATGAATTCTTCTTGTAAAAAATGCTCTGAGCATGGTACTAGATTTTACTGGGAACCAATTGATCCGCCCAGTAGTTTTAAGCCAGTCTTCTTTTCTCTATGCGTCTTTAGGAAATGTAAGAAGTATAGAAACCAAAATAAGTATAATATTCAAATAATTATTATAATTATTCATAATAATATTGACCAAGTTGACTGCTAGAGATTGCCAAATGGCATTAACTATTTATATGTATTAACTGTAGGTTATATACGAAGATATTTTCTCTATAAATAGACATTTAAACCCTAATCAGTCGGGTCTTGGTCGTATAATATTAAATCGTAAATAAAATTACAACACACCGATATCGATAAATTTATCCCATCCCTTCCCGAGTAGCAAAGAATGTTTTCAAAGAATGTTCTGGAAAACAATAGTCGAGTAGCAATGCCATTTAGAACATAAAAATAACCTTATTGCCGTGTAAATAGAGTAGCTTTTTGATCATAAAAATATATTATTTCCTTTAATTTTATGTTTTGAATATGAATTAATACAAAATAAATATAAAACTAGGCTTAGCTGTGGGTGGCTGTGGTATGAAACACCACCATTAAATAAATTCTTAGCTCTGCTATCATTTTTGCACCCAAAATTGCACAATAAGGCATTATTATTATAATTTAAGTCAAATTTTAATTTATGTAATGCACAACCGACGCAGCTCAGTGACAGATATGTTATGCGGGCAAGTAAGCGGAGCTACGCTTACTGTTAGTCGCTGTGCCCCGCCTACTTCGCACTTCCACCTCTTGTCTCTGTGTTCCGTGTTATTTTGAAACCAAAATTTTGGAAAGTTTCACTTCTACCACGTGTGAATTGCACACATTTTCTTTTTTATAAATTATAACTAACTCTCTGAAACTGCAACCTTTCATTCTTGTCTCTTCTGTCTTGGCTGGCAATACATCAGAGATCGACACCGAAGACATCACTGATCCGTTGCCAGCCAAGAAAGAGAAAAGAAAAAGAAAGAAGTGATTATCCAATACTGCTGCCTTTGATACAATAACTTTATCCAATACTTATTTACTCAGATGTAGTCTCTATGTTTCCGTCTCCCATGTCTCCAATGTTTTCTCCAGAAGAAATGCTAAAAGCATAACCGGTCATAAGATGATATTATAACGTATTATTGTTATTATTAAGTGATTAAGTAACATTTTTATACTTTAAAAGATATGTTTGAATGTTGCTTTATACATTAACTAGCGCTCAGCCTCCTTTTTCCGTGATTTCCGAGATAATGACGAACATTGACTAAGCGACATTGAGCTAACTTTACAGGAGAGCAGTTTAAAGTTAAAAATTTTCGAAAAAGATCATATATTTTTTGTAATCTTCCTAACGAAGATATTCTTACTGTTTTGGAATCCTTATGTTATCATCTATATTGTGGCATATACAACAACTTTTCTAAAAATTCCAACTTTAAACTGCTCTCCTGTAAATTTAGTTCAATGTCGCTTAGTCAATGTTTCCTTTCAAGCGTTGATATGTAGGTACTTACTTTATGTTTTAGTACAGATCATGGCCTACCTATGTTCTATATACCATTAAAAAGACTAACAAACATCCAAACCAACTTTCACATTTATAGGATAGGATTTATTTTCTGCATACAAAACAGAAAAACATTATTAATGCATATTTCACTCTGATTTCTGTCCTCCAGAGCTCTATAGCGATAAGACCCCCTTTTGTACTACATATTATTTATATTATGTTCTAATGTAAGTGCACAATAAAAAAAGAAAATGTGTGCAATTCACACGTGGTAGAAGTGAAACTTTCCAAAATTTTGGTTTCAAAATAACACGGAACACAGAGACAAGAGGTGGAAGTGCGAAGTAGGCGGGGCACAGCGACTAACAGTAAGCGTAGCTCCGCTTACTTGCCCGCATAACATATCTGTCACTGAGCTGCGTCGGTTGTGCATTACATAAATTAAAATTTGACTTAAATTATAATAATAATGCCTTATTGTGCAATTTTGGGTGCAAAAATGATAGCAGAGCTAAGAATTTATTTAATGGTGGTGTTTCATACCACAGCCACCCACAGCTAAGCCTAGTTTTATATTTATTTTGTATTAATTCATATTCAAAACATAAAATTAAAGGAAATAATATATTTTTATGATCAAAAAGCTACTCTATTTACACGGCAATAAGGTTATTTTTATGTTCTAAATGGCATTGCTACTCGACTATTGTTTTCCAGAACATTCTTTGAAAACATTCTTTGCTACTCGGGAAGGGATGGGATAAATTTATCGATATCGGTGTGTTGTAATTTTATTTACGATTTAATATTATACGACCAAGACCCGACTGATTAGGGTTTAAATGTCTATTTATAGAGAAAATATCTTCGTATATAACCTACAGTTAATACATATAAATAGTTAATGCCATTTGGCAATCTCTAGCAGTCAACTTGGTCAATATTATTATGAATAATTATAATAATTATTTGAATATTATACTTATTTTGGTTTCTATACTTCTTACATTTCCTAAAGACGCATAGAGAAAAGAAGACTGGCTTAAAACTACTGGGCGGATCAATTGGTTCCCAGTAAAATCTAGTACCATGCTCAGAGCATTTTTTACAAGAAGAATTCATAGTTTCAGTGACCGTCAATACGGTTTCCGCCACGGCAGATCAGCTGGTGATCTTTTAGTATATCTTACTCATTGCTGGGCATAAGCAAAAAGGCTGTAAGTTTGGATGTTGCAAAGGCGCTCAAGAAATTTTTGGACTAGCGGTCACCTATCCAACTACCGACCGCGCCCGCTGTTGCTTAACTTCTTCGATCGCTTCGGATCGACGCAATCCGCCGGGCTATGAGAGCTTCAAAGCTAGGAAATATAATTCCATGAAATAAAGGTGTTTAAAAACTATTCCTTGGCGACACTAGATGGCGCAATTGGTTCTACTACTAAACGTTGTAGGTCGAACAAAAGGAGAATGCCCATTTAGTATGGAGAAATGACTGTACTGACTTTAACATTTTTGTGTCTTGATAAAAATACCTTTATTTGATTAAGTTATCTTAATAAATTACACATACTAACTTTAGTCAGTGTTAATAGTAGGAAATACGAGATTTTCAACAAAATTAGTTTGAATTTAGGTTATAGTAAACTCACAGTAATATGGAGCCTATGCCGGCGTATTAAAGTCGATTGCGTATGTAATGTCGATCTTTTTAAGTTTCAAATTCATTTGACAGTCCCAAAACGCCATGTAGTTTATAATGTACTAGCTGTTACCCGCAGCTTCGCATGCGAAAATTATGTTTTAACTTATTTGTGCCCCTTTTACTCATAGAATTAAAGTACTCATATTAAGCAATTTATATACTGAAACCCAAGATACAGACACAAAGGATTTCTTCGGGAGCAAGTTTTGAAAAATAAAAAATATTCACATTTTGTTTTTATGTCTTTTTCCTGCAACATTAAAAAAGATGGAAAATATGTATTCCATCAATTTAAGCAAGGAACGTTTGTAACATTTGAAGCAAATCAGTTGAAGTTCAAAAAACAAATTCCATACAAACTTACATCCTGTATCCCAGGGAAACCTATAAATTTTTAGGGATGAAAAGTTTTCTAAAGTACGGTACAAAGTATAAGTAACAACTTTACCAATTTTCATAAAAATCCCTTCACGAAACTCGTAAGATGCCTGGACAGACATACAGATAGACCGACAATAATTTAAAAAAATATATTATTTTTGTGCTCTAATAACATGTTATTGAAGTCCCCCCTAATCGAAATTTTGAATAATATCCCTAATCGAAGTTACAGATTTAATGATTATTTATTGTACCTCTTCCAGAAAAAAATAAAAAACGGTGAAGTTTTATTGAAGAACTGATATTTAAGAATTTATGTTTTGAAACCTATACTACAATCACAAAGGATCCTTCAGGGGGTTTTAAAATAAAGAATTTTGATATTCATTTGTTTTTTCTTCTGTTTCATTCAAAATTATGAAAAACTGGAAAATATGTACTCCATATTTTTGCAAATTCGAAGCATTCTGAAAATATTCCATACAAACTTTCATCCTATTTTCCAATGGAAATCTTCAATATTCCGGGATGAAACGTTTTCTAAACTATGACGCAGAGTATAAGTAGCAACTTTACCAATTTTCATCGAAATCCGTCCAAGGGTTTTGATATGATGCCCAAACAGAGAAAAAGACAGGCAGACAGACGTAAAATAATTCTAAAAAAATATTTTTGTGCTCTAACTCGTTTTTAAGACACCTCTAATCAAAATTTGGAAAAAAATTGAATATTTATTCAATGTACAGAAAACTTTCCCCTTGAGTTTTATTATAGTTATTAAGTTTTATTATTTTAGAAAAGTACTGGAACGTTTTTCAGTGTATCCATTACAAAGTAACAAACAAATAAACCAAAAATCAAAACTTTCATATTAATTCACTTCATATTTCGTTATTTATGGATTATAAATTTCAATATTAATTCCTCTCCCTGTTTCGCTTCCTCTCCCTTTCTCTTCTCCTCTCCCGCTTTCTATCCGTCTCCCTCTCCCTTTCCCTCACCCGGTCACTCTCCCGTTTTCTGTCCTGCTTCCACTCCCGCTCCCGGTCCCTCTACCGCTTCCTGTCCCGCTCCTGGTACCTCTCCCTCTCCCGCTCCCTGCCCCACCCCCTCTCACGCTCCCGATTCTTCTCCCCATCCCGCTCCGCATCCCGCTCCCCATCCCGCTCCCTGTCCCGCTCCCTCTCCCGGTCCTTCTCCCGCTTTCTGTCCCCTTCCCTCTCCCGCTGCCTATACCTCTCCCGCTTCCGGTCCATCTCTCGCTTTCTGTTTCCCTCCCTTTCCCGCTCCCTCTCTCTCTCTCCCTCTCCCGCTCCCGGTCCCTCTCCTTCTTCCTGCCCCTCTCCCCTCCTCCTTCCATTCGTAAAGCCCCCTACATTAAATTTTTGTTTCTCACTATAAGCTTACATATTAATTTTCACATTTCTGAGTTCGAAAAATGACGTAGTTTCTTAAATATTTACAACCCCTTAGTTTTACCCCATAAGCTGATGAATTTCGATGAAACCGTGATACAGTTATTTTTTGTGTCTTCCTATCAGCTTATATGTATAGAAATTTTCACCTTTTTAACTTTAAAACTGATGAAGTTTCCATACTAACTTGCGCCGCCTTAATTAACCCTTTAAGGGATGATTTTTCAAAGCACGTGTCAAAATTAAACTTTTGTTTCTAACTATAACCTTATGTAAAAATTTTCATATTTATAACTCTAAAACTGGCGAAGTGGATTTGTATGTAGTTGACTTCCAACCCCTATTTTTAGGGGATGAATTTCGAGAAAACCGTGATACAGTTATTTTTTGAGTCTAACTATAAGCTTATATACAAATTTTCACCCTTCTTATTTCAAAACTCACGAAGTTGCCATACTAACTTCCACACTCTTATTTAACCCTTTAGGGGTTGATTTTCCAAAAAAAACACATAACTTTTAAATGTTGTTTCTAATCTTGAACTAATATGTAAATGTTTTTAACTTTCAAAATGATGAAGTTGCGTACTCAGTTCCATTAGCTAAATTAACCCTTTAAGGGATGATTTTCAACAAAATATGTATTAAAGTTAACTTTTATTCATAACTACAAACTTACATAAAATTTTTCATATTTATAACTCGAAAACTGGCGAAGTTGATTTGTATGTAGTTGACTACCAACCCCTATTTTTAGGGGATGAATTTCGAGAAACCAGTGATACACGTATTTTTGTATCTAATTAATAAGCTTATACATAAATTTTCACTCTTCTTACTTCAAAACTGACGAAGTTCCCATACTAACTTGCGCCAGCTTAATTAACCCTTCAGGGAATGATTTAAAAAAAAACGTAATATTTCAATTTTTTAGTTTCTAATTTTAAGCTAATATGAAAATTTTCATGTTTTTAACTTCGAAAATGACGAAGTTGCGTACTGAGTTCAATCCGCCAAATTAACCCCTTTAAGGGATGATTTTCCAAAAAATGTGTTAAATTTAACTTTTGTTTATAACTATGAACTTACATAAAATTTTTTATGTTTATAACTCTAACACTGACGAAGTTGGTTTGTATGAAAGTGACTTCCAACCGCTATTT